>JAXQQM020066233.1:0-23256 GCA_034641835.2 Pinus albicaulis
TGTGTTGGGGAAAAATCTTGAGAGGGGGGTGAATCGGTATTTAGAGCAAACAAAACCTTTTTATTCTTCCTTTGAGGAAACCCTTAGAAACCAAATTGTTGCATATTCTTAAGAAAACAAGAGTGCATTCAGTGATCTTATTATGTATTTACTTCTTCTCTTAGGTTATTTTATCATTCATCAGATGTCTAGTAAGCAGAATAAACCATCACATATGAGTAAGACACATGAACACAAGGATTTAAGGTGGAAACCAAATTTGGGAGAAAACCACCGCTGCTGTAATCTCAGTCTTCAATATTTATTATACAGAAAACTTTTTGCAATTTTATGCTGATGCAGACTCATATCAGCATGCAGGCACCCACCTGCAGAAGGCTACAAACTTCTCTCGTTTACCAGCCTTTCCTGGAAGGGAGCTTCAACCCCCTGAAAATAACACCAGTCTCTACTGGCATGAAGCTACTACTTCCAAACTGAAGGCTTCAACCCTCAGACTTACTGTAGACCTTGTTTCATCGATTTTCACACTGAATCAATCAATTTCAATGCAACCCTTTATTCAATTATCAACAAACATATTTTTCCCAATTCTTCATAACAAAACAGTAGACCACTGTAACCTAAATATCAGAAGTAATCCGGACTTTAGAGAATTTATGAATTCAACATTCCGAGTATCCTTCTGTGTATTTTAATCTTCAGAAACTCCAGCTGTCATATGCACTTTCAATGTAGATGACTCGCATATATATATACGTGCTTTTCTTGTATAGATCTGTAATAATAATATGTTTGCAGAGCAGGCCAGATCTACAAAAACTTACCCGGATTCATATGCGTTCTTCAGCAGACATACGCTAGCTCTTCATCGTTTCTTCTGTTGAAAAATCTCAAGACTCATCACCTTTATATCAATATCTCGATGGGCGCATCATGGAATCAGAATCATCAATTAAGCACGTCATCTGTCCATACAGATATTCCTTCGAGAAATTCCTTCTTCGTCAAAACCACCAATCACACTTTCACTAAATAAATGCACATATAGTTTGTGTAACTTATTAAAACCATGAGGAAAAAACCATTTCAACATTAATGGTAGTTTCTTTAATATTTTCAATGGTTTTGACCCTGAGGTTTTATTTCTTTATCTGACCCATGTAATATTATTTTTAATTAAAAATTCAATGAACTTTTAATTCGGGCTTTATATAAAATCCAATTCTTTCGAATAGTTTAATATTAATAAAACTTTGACCCCTGGTCCACATATGCGCCCCTTCATCTCAAAATAAACTTTGCGCAAGTCCAGTGCCCGATCACCATTGGATTGCGAGCCTCCAAGATCGACGAATATCGCTTGGGAAACTTGCACGAGTAATAACGCGCGATGGCGCGTCGTACTTGTGTTATTCTTTACGCATCTTGATTAAACTCTGGGCAAGTTTGACGCACGATCACCATCCGATTGCCCCCTTTCAGATCGACGACGCAAAAGCAATTTCGCTGGCCGTCCTGGTACGGGATTTAACGCACGATGGCGCATTTTAAAGGGTGGTTTTGAAATTTCTCTTGGGACACGTGTTGGATACTGAATGGAATCGCTGCCAATTCATAAATACCACCTATCGTCCAAAGGTGGTGCGAAGAAACCTAGAAACCACCTTCACTATTCACTCGCAGTTTTTAAACAGTGATCATCCAGCCAATCGCTTCGTACTCCGGGTTTCAGTTTGCGTGTAACCATTCAAAAATGACTTCGTTTAAGAATTCTTTAAACGGGGACATATATATGTATATATAATGTGTTCTCTACATACGAACGCGTCCATGGCTCCTTTGTCTTGGGCCAACAGCTTACATAAGCATGAATCTATCCATAGATCACCACAGAGAAACTACAACATGTCGTCTGAGAATTGAACCAATCAAAACCCCAATTATCACAGTTATTAACGAGTATCTTTAGCTAAACTACTTACAAATTTCTTCTCCTCCATAAATTATATTTATTAACGTTAACTTTCGCGGGTTTAGAATTTCTGTAAAAACAAATCAACCCGGTCTTCGGAAGAATTCTCCTTCGATTATTCTTGTCTCTGTATAAATAGTCTTTCCTCTATTCTATGCGCTAGTCAGACTGATCTCTTGCAACTATTCTTTCCTTTGTTGCCCATGCACTTTTCAATTCTGCCACATCCTTTATCATTAATGACAATATTCCAATGATCTCCCCATGTCATTCTGTCTTCAATACATTACCTTCCATGGTATGTTCGAAGTTCTTCCCCGTCACAATTCTGCAATTCCTTCATTAATTAGGTTGCCATCAAGGACAACACATGGCATCATATTGCCAACAATCTCCCCCTTTGGACTTGATGGCAACCATGATAGTGTTTGATCATTACAGTAGATAGATACATTGATTGTAACCATTATTCAAACACCATGATACTGCCATTATTCAAACACCATGATACTCTCCCCCTTTGACATCAAGGGCAAAGGTTTGACAATACCATGCTCCCCCTGAGGTCATGCCTTGTCATATGACCAATGCTCTCCCTTAGCCTGTGCAATCAGAGATGCCCACTAGCACCTCACAACCAATTTAGTATTATGTAATTAAGTAGACTGGATCCTCTGCATGGCAGAGATTACTCCCAGTTTCTGTCTGAGATATTCGAACGCTTCCCTGGGTAGAGGTTTGGTAAATATATCAGCAACTTGTTCTTTGGAGGAAACATACTCCAATTTTACCTTTTCCTCAAGCACTTATTCTCGTAAGAAATGATATTTGATGGGAATGTGCTTGGTCTTGGAATGCATAACAGGATTCTTTGAGATGTTGATGGCACTTGTGTTATCACACATAATGGAGATAGGTGGTGAACATTTGATTTGAAAATCTTGTAGGGTTTGCATCATCCAAAGAATTTGAGTGCAACATGATGCTGCAGCCACATATTCCGCTTCTGCTGTAGATAAGGCAATAGAGCTTTGCTTCTTACTGAACCAAGATACTAGAAATAGGGACCCCATAAAAGATACGATTTAGTGCTTTTCAGATCATCAATCATGACCCAATGTTTGCATGTGTATGCATGAAGGAAATGGGTTCAACATTCTTTGGGTACCATAGTCCAAAATCTTGAGTTCCTTGTAGATGTTGAATGTTCTTCCTCTCTTTGAAGATGAGACTCTTTTGGATTAGCTTGGAATCATCCAACAATCCCACATTGCATACACTGATGTGCGGTTTGTCCCAGGTAGATAAAGTAGACTTCCTATCATAGATCTGTGTCTGGTTGATTTACGGTGGGGAATCATCATTAAATTTCAGTTGTCGGTTATCATTGGTGTACTTACAGGTTTGCAATTTTCCATGCCATACTTCTTCAGGATTTGCTTGAGGTATTTTTCTTGTGATAAGAATATGCCATCTATTGCTTGTTGAACTTGCAAGCCAAGAAAGAATGTTAGTTCCCCAAGTAAAGAAATTTCAAATTCTTGCTTCATATTAGAAGCAAATTTCTAACTCATAGACTCTTCATTACTTCCAAAAATGATATCATCAACATATACAACCACAATCAATAGTTTTTCATTTTCAGTTTTTGTTTATAACTTGCTATCAGCAGATCCTTTTGAAAATCCTTGTTGATGAAGATATTTGTCAAGATGATAGTACCATGCCCTTGGAGCTTGTTTGAGACCATATAGAGCCTTTTTAAGTCTACAAACAATTTTTTCATCATTTCCCAAAATGAATCCCTCTTGTTCTGTTCTATATAGCTTCTTCTTCAGTCTATAACGAGAAAAGTGATTTAACATCCATTGATAGCTTTGTGATTTGTTGGAAGCTTGAATAATGACTGCCTGTAGCTTCAAGTACGGCAATAGGAGCAAAGGTTGTTCAAAATATATACCTTCTTATTGAGCATACCCTTACAAAAGCAAAGTCTAGCTTTATTCTTATAACATCCCCATTCTCATTGTTTTCTTTGTATCATTTCGTTCCAATGACATTTTTGTCACGAGGTCTTGGTATTGTTCCCAAGTGTGATTCTTTTCAATTTGATCAGCTCTTCATCATGGCTTGAATCCAACATTCATCTTTAACAACTTGGCTGACATTTGTGAGGTTCAACAGGTGGATAGAAATACTGAGATTACTAGAAACATCCCACGCAAGAGTCCTTATTGTTTGTACACACAGTTCTTTTCACTCCCAAAATTTGAGATTCTGGATGATTTTTTTGAACATATCTAGATGGAGCCTTTTCAGAAAAATCCTCTTCAGGTTCTTCACTGGGTGCACTTTTTGTATCATTACTGTTTGATGTAGAAGGATATGTATCCTCATCATCTTCATCTGTTGTTTGCTTTTCTTCTTTTGGGGCTGCAGGAGACTCATCAATAACAACATCAATACATTCAACAATCTTTCGAAGTCTTTTATTGTAACATTTATATGCCTTACTCCTAGAGGAGTAACCAAGAAATATTCCTTCATCTGCTCTGGGTTCAAACTTGCCAAGTTTTTCATCATTATTCTTGATAAAGCATTTGCTTCCAAAAATTCTAAAATTCTTTATAGTGGGAGGATTACCATACCAGAGTTCATATGGAGTTTATCACTATTTACACGAACATGTGCCTTGTTGAGAATGTTTACTGCTGTATGTGCTGCTTCTCCCCAAAATGTGTCAGGTGTTCCAGAATCATCAAGCATAGCTCTAGCCATTTTTTGAACTGTTCTATTCATTCTTTCTGCTACGCCATTTTGTTGTGGGGTGCCAGCTACATAAAACTGTATTTTTATGCCATGTTGTTCACAAAATTCAAGGAATTCATCTGATGTATATTCTCCTCCTCAATCAGATCTAAGACACTTGATTTTTAGATCTAATTCATTTTCAACCATTGCTTTGAAGATCTGAAATTTCTCAAATGCTTCATCTTTGTGTTTAATCAACCCAATCCAACACATTCTAGAGAAATCATCAATGAATAAGATATAGTATTCTTCACCATGTGGTGAATTTTTCCTCATAGGTCCACATATGTCAGTATGAATGAGTTCAAGAGGCTTGCTTGATGATCCTTCCTTGGCATTAAATTGTACTCTGGTTTGCTTGCCGAATTGGCAAGATTTGCATATGATATTTTCAGGTAGAGTAATATTGGGAAGATCACGAACAACTTTAAGTCTTCTTGATTTGTTGATTTGAGAGAAGCTCAGATGCCCCAACCTTCTATGCCATAGCCAATTTTCTGAAGATTTACTCAAATAACATTGTTCTTTGCAGTTCTTCAATATATATAGGTTGTTTGGAGTTCTTTTCCCTTTTATAATTGCTTTACCTGTATCAAGATCACGTACCACACATTATTTTGAACTAAAGACAACTTCAGTTCCTTGATCACACATTTGACTTACACTTAACAAGTTATGCTTTAATCCATCCACATACATGACTTCATTATCTTTCACCTTATCTTTTAGGAAAACAGACCCTTTACCTTTAATTAACGTAGGAGTATCATTTCCAAATGTAACATTCTTCTCTTTTTCTAGAGCACTATATGCAAGAAGTTTGTCTTTATCACCTGTCATGTGTCTTGAGCATCCACTATCAATGTACCATTGGTTTTCTTCATCTTCTGCAAATAACGCTATGCCACAATTTTCAACCTATAACTCCTTCTTTTTCCATACTTTGGAGCTTGAAGGAACATGTTCTTTTGGCTGAACTTTGCTCCTGCATTCAGATTCTTCATGGCCAAAGTTATTGCAATAAGTGCATTCAACTTCATTTTGAAGAGGAGAAAATTTGTTATAAGTATTCTTCTTTGTTTCAATATCAATCCTTTTCTTTCTTGCTTCTCTTTTCATAATAGTTTTATATGCTACACATTGAACAGCTTTATGACCAAAATTGTGACATGAGAAACATTGTCCATTGAAGAAGAAATTTTTGCGGTCATAAGATCTTCTATATGAATTTATCTGTTGATTGGTGTTTCTTTGAAAGACATTCCTATTAGTGTTCCTTGAATTGAAATGATCATGCTTTACCTGTAAAGATTCTTTATTCCCTTGCTGAGTGGCAGCATGTTGTAAACCAGCTGTAACTTCTTTTAGATAATTTGGTGCTGAAGCCTGGGAAGATTCTCCAATAAAACCAAGACCTGTATTTATAAGAGGATAACGTTGTACCTTGATAATCTCATCTAACGTTTCAGATCCTTTAGCAAATCTAAGATTCAGAGTTTTTACTTTCTCAAGTTCTTTTCTTAGGCTTACTACTTCACACTCTAATTTCTCATTGTGTTTTTCCTTTTCTTCAAGCTGATTTTTCAGAGTCTCTATGGTTATTTTTATCTCTTCTAAGAAAATTTTGAGTTCATTGTTTTCATCAAGAAAATCACTGTCTTCTAGAGCATCCACAAAAGTATCATTTTCTTCTCTAGAATATTTTTAAAATGCCTTGAGAAGTCTAAGATCTTGTTCACATTCTTCTTCACTATTAGATAACCCATCACTATCTTCATGAGTATAGAAACTCTTTCTAGAGCTAAAATGTTTTTAATTCCTTCTTGCTACTTCCTTCCCCTTTTTATGTTTTTCTTTATAAGGACACTTAGCAACATAATGACCAACTCTTCCACAATCAAAAAATTTGAAAGGAAGCTTACCTCTGAACCGTCCTGTGCCAAGTTGAAGTTTCTTTACAAATTTTATCTCATCTTCCTCTGAGATATATCTTGATCCTTCTGTTATTTGTACTTCCTTCCCTTTTGTAGAAGTTCCAAATACTACTTCTTTGACTTCAGATGGTCCTCCTCTTCTCATTTCATATGCAGTTAGTATGCCATGAAGTTGTACCACAGTAAGATTTTGAAGATCCTGCTTGTATTCAAGAGCTAAAACTTTTGACTCAAATTTTGTTGTTAGAGATCTTAAAATTTTCTCAACCAAAGTAGATTCAGTTATTGTTTCTCCCAGATTTCTCATGCGATTTACAATATCATCAAGACGTAGAAAGAAATTTGCAATGATTTCTTCATTAATAATTTTTAGATTCTCATATTGAATTCTGAGAGTTTGAAGTTTAGCAATTTTTACCTTTGCATCACCTTCATAGCTTAAAATGATTTTGTCCCATATTGCCTTTGCTATATTCAGCTGCATGACTTTGACAAATTCTGCTTTAGTTAGACTTCCCAATAGAGCATTGACTACGTTTGCATTTGTTTCATAATTCTTTCTTTCCGTTGGATCTGTTGGTACTGTGGCTGGATATTGATATCCTCCTTCAAAAATAGCCCATACATATGCTCCCAGAGACTGAATATAGGACCTCATCCTTGTTTTCCAAAATATTAAGTTGTTTCCGTTGAAGAGTGGAGGCCTGATAGAAACTGTTCCATCTTGATTGCTCATCTTGATTGATCTTGCTTCTAGCAGCTAAGCTTTTTAGAAGGACCTGCTCTGATACCAATTGTTGGGAAAAATACTAAGAGGGGGGGGTGAATCAGTATTTAGATCAAACCAAAACCTTTTTCTTTTCTTCCACTGAAACCCTTAGAAACTAGCTATTGTATATTCTTAAGAAAACAAGAGTGCATTCAGTGATCTTACTGTGTATTTACTTCTTCTCTTAGGTTATTTTATCATTCATCAGATGTCTAGTAAGAAGAATAAACCATCACATATGAGTAAGACACATGAACACAAGGATTTAAGGTGGACACCCAATTTGGGAGAAAACCACCGCTGCTGTAATCTCAGTCTTCAATATTTATTATACATAAATTTTTTTACAATTTTATGCTGATGCACACTCATATTAGCATGCAGGCACCCACCTACAGAAGGCTAAAACCTTATCTCATTTACCAGCCTTTCCTGGAAGGGAGCTTCAACCCCCTGAAAATAACACCAGCCTCTACTGGTAGGAAGCTACTACTTCCAAACTGAAGGTTTCAACCTTCAGACTTACTGCAGACCATGTTTCATCGATTTTCACACTGAATCAATCAATTTCAATGCAACCCTTTATTCAATTATCAACAAACATATTTTGCCCAATTATTCATAACAGAACAGTAGACCACTGTAACCTAAATATCATAAGTAATCCAGACTTCAGAGAATTTATGCATTCAACATTCCGAGTATCCTTTTGTGTATATTAATCTTCAGAAACCCCAGATGTCATATTCACTTTCAATGTAGATGACTCGCACATATATATACGTGCTTTTCTTGTATAGATCTGTAATAATAATATGTTTGCAGAGCAGGCCAGATCTACAAAAACTTACTCGGATTCATATGCGTTCTTCAGCAGACATGCGCTAGCTCTTCATCGTTTCTTCCGTTGAAAAAAACAAAAATCTCAAGACTCATCACCTTTAGATCAATATCTCGATGGGCGCATCATGGACTCAGAATCATCAATTAAGCACGCCATCTGTCCAAACAGATATTCCTTCAAGGAATTCCTTATTCGTCAAAACCACACCCTTCATTGAATAATGATCTTTTTCTTTTTATATAGTTCTCGCCTTATTAAAACCATGAGGCAAAAACCATTTCAACCACTAATGGTATTCTTTTTACAATATTTCCAATGGTTTGGCCCTTGGGGTTTTTATTTCTTTATACAGCCCCCGTAATATTATTTTTAATTAAAAATTCAATGAAATTTTAATCCAGACTTTATATATAAAAATCCAATGCTTTCGAAAAATTTAATATTAATAAAACTTTTACCCTTGGCCCACATATGCGCCCCTCCGTACCAAAATAAACTTCGTGCAGGTTCATTGCCCGATCACCGTTGGATTGCGAGCCTCCAAGATCGACGAATATCGCTTGGGCAACTTGCACGAGCAATAACGTGCGATGGCGCGTCGTACTTGTGTTATTATTTGCGCATCTTGATTAACCTCCATGCAAGTTAGACGAACGATCACCGTCTGATTGTCCCCTTTCAGATCGATGGTGCAAAAGAAATTTCGGTCGTCATCCTGGTACGAACTTTAACGCGCGATGGACTATCGTTATCGTGCGATTGGCGGTTTTGCAGGGACGCGTGTCAACATCTCTATGGAATCGCTGCCAATTCGGGAATACCACCTATCGTCCAAAGGTGGTGAGGAAAAACCAGGAAACCACCTTCACTATTCACTCGCAGTTTTTAAACAGTGATCATCCGTTCATTCGCTCCGTACTCCAGGTCCCATTTGTGTATCTATGCCATTTCTAAAGCCAAACTTCATTTTAAGTATTCTTCCGCAGGTTATATATATATATATAATGTGTTCTGTACATACAGAACACGTCCATGGCTCACTGTACCGAGACCTTAGCAACCTGATAAAAGCACGAATCTATCCATAGATCATCACACAGAGTTGGAGGAAATTTTGTACGAGAATGGAACCAATCAAAGCCCAAATTGCTCTGGTTATTAACAGAGTATCACCGAAACTCAACCATACAAAGATTTTCTTTCTCCTCCATTCATTATATTTATACATGAATTAACTTTCGCAGGGTTTATAATTTCTGTAAAATCAAATCAACCCAGTCTTCAGACAATTCTCCTTCAATGTACTTCTTGTCTCTATAAAAGCATCTGTCCTCTATTCGTTGCTGTTGATCTTGCTAATCGTTGATCTCTGCAACTCTGTTGTTCTTCTTTGTTTCCCATGCCTTTTCCAACTCCTTTGCCACATCCTTTATCATTAATGACACTATTCCAATGATCTCCCCATGTGATTTTGTCTTCAATACATTACCTTCCATGGTATGTTCGAAGTTCTTCCCTGTCACAGTTCTGCAAGTCCTTCATTAATTAGGTTTCCATCAAGGACAACACATGGCATCATATTGCCAACATTTTGGGTGGTGGAAATGCTAAAAACATGCTAAAAATCATCGTTCTGCTACCTTGTTTTGGAGCCTTCACCTACGCTTTCTAACTAGTATTGGAAGATTCAAGATTTGTTTGGTCAAAATTGGAAATTTGAAAAACTAGTCATACTGGCAAAAGCGTAGCATGGGCCACGCTACGCCTTTTTTGGGGGGTCCACCAAAGGAAAACCCAAAAATTTTGGATTCCTCTTGAAAATTACATCAATATGAGTCAATGGTTTAACCATTTCAGCCTATTCTGGGGGGTCAAAAATGCCCAAAAACATGCTAAAAATCATTGTTCTGCCTTGTTTTTGGTGCCTTTGCTACGCTTTCTAAGTAGTCTTGGAAGATTCAAGATTTTTATGGATAGGAGACACATTTTTCAGTGCTTTATGAGCCTATCATGTAGCACACATCCATAGCTTTCCAATGGTACCTTGAGATCCTGATTTGGACACCTGGAAGGCCTTCAAAATTTGATTTTACTGAGCTCGCTATGCTTTCTTCCAGCTCGCTATGCTTTCTTCAGAAGGCAATTTTCACTGAAATTTTGACCTAGATTGATTTTTTGTTGATGTAATTGATTAAATAATGATGTAATGAGATGTAATTGAGTTTATAAATGGTAAATTAGGTTAGATACATGCTTGTAAATGTAATTTTGGTCAGTGTATCTATTTTCCTATCATGAGGTGAATGGGTTGACCTCCACTAGAGATTAGGGTTTTGTTGAGATTATCATGTAATCAGCTCCACAACTGATGGATTCGACCCCTGAGAGAGGGGAGATTTTTTTTTGGTCTATATGTATCATTTTCAGTCACTTGACTGGTTGGACATCAGTGGATTGTAATCTTGTAGCTTGTACTTGCACTCATATTTAGAAATCAAAGGATGTAGCTGCAGCTATTATCTAGGAATTCATGTGCAGTGAGTTTATGATCATGTATCTTCTCTACTATAGAATTTATTGACTGATATATAGCTCCTCTTTCATACCTCATATCTTCAGTGGCTTTCCTTACAGCTTAGAGGCAAAATTCTATTACTTTAGCTCCGTTTATATGGAAATGTCATCGTGTGTTTTATGCTTCTAGTTTAATGAATTCACGAATGAACATGCTCATCAAATCCCTCTACTCTTTCATACTCTCCACTACACCTACAAAACCCTAAAACATCATAGATTCATTTCTACCTTGCTCTTTTATATTTTTTCAGTTGTAAGCCCTTTGATCCTTAGACCTAGATGCATGGTTTCATCCCTGATCCAAAACCAAACCCTAAAATTATCAAACCTACCTCAGCATATCATATCTAGCCCAATATACTTCATCCCACAATCAATCCTTGGTTGTGATCACATTGTTAGAGCCCTCTTAGCCTGGTAGGCCTAGCTACTAGGTCAAAGTGGTTTGTCGTTACCTTTACTAGTCTCCTTTTCAGCCTTCGGAGCACTGGTGGAGTGCTAAAAAAGCTCACAATTTTTATGGAAGAGGTATTGCATGCATCATGAAACTGGACATCTATTTTAAAGCTCTATTCTTCCTCCCAGCCACGCCATTTTTTTGTAAGGAATTGTATGTTGAAATTGTATTCCTACTTCACTACAAATATTATAGATATATTTGTTAGCATATTCCTTCCCATTATCTGTGTAGAAAATATTGATGTGCTTTCCATACTGATTTTCTACATGTGCTTTGAAAATATTTAGATGTTGAAAAAATTCAGACTTGAGTTTCGGGAAGTAAACCCAAGTGAATCTCGTGTAATCATATATAAATGACAACACATATTTTTCCTTTCTCGTTGAGGTGCTAGAAATGGACCCATGAGATCATTGTGTACAAGCTCCAAATATGAAGAGGCTCTCCATGCATGCCCCTTCTCAAACTTGTCTTGTGGATGCTTTCCAAGAGTACATCCATTACAAACACCATTTGAAAATTCAAGGGTAGGAATTTCTTTGACCATCCCTTGCTTGTTAATTTGGTACGTATATCTGAAATTCAAGTGTCCAAATCTCTCGTGTCAAAGCCTACTTTCTTCATTTGCATGCATAAGTAGAAAAATAGAATCTGATTAAGGAACAAAATCAGAAAATGTATAAAAATGATATTGATCATTTACCTTGCTAGATGCAATATTCAAGTTGGTTTGCATATCATAAATGCTCACAGAATCTAGGGTAAATTCAACTTTCCTTCCCGTAATAGTGTGTGTCATATAATGCACTTAAATAATATTCATAGAAAGCCTAAGAATATGCAAGACATTCTCAAAAGTTCCATCTTCAAATTGCATGCTTCCTTGTGCAGTTGCTTCAACTACAAAATTTCCCTGCATCAGAATAGGAGTTCTCGAGTATCCATGTAGAGAATGAAAATATTCCTTTGAAGAAGTTGTATCATTTGAAGCTAGTGAATAAATGATCCATTATTGTGGCGTAGAATGAAGGAAAATCAAATCATAACCATTACCCCTTGTTTCTGATGGTTTTTCCCTTGTATTCTTCTTGGCACTTTCTAGAATGTGATGACCAAGATTATTTTCCATCAGATCAATAATCTTATGCATGCAATAGGGTTCATGATGATAGCCTATATTACAATAAGGGCACATGGAGTTTCCTTTATTTCCCTTCATAACCTTGGAGATGGAAGATTGATCTCGAGGTTTTGGATTTCCTCCCTTTCTTGGATCTGGATCTCTTTCCTTTCCTTTTCCTTTGGATTTCTGATTTGGTTTCAAGATGGAATTTTCTTTTTCGTGCATGGAAAGTGCATGTTCATTTGAAGAATTTAATGAACCCATCTTGATGATATTATATTGCTCATGAATGTGAGACTGAATAAATGCATCAAGTTTGTGCATTCTCCATTTATCTTCAGCTGCAAGTCTAATAGTATGAAATGTAGAAACAAAAAAAAACATATTCAGGACCTAATTTATAAAAAAATATAAAGGATTATTTGACCTTCCTATTTGGATTTATCGATCCCGCAATCCTGTAATTGAAGAAGCAATGATTTGAAATTTGTAAATAAATCTTGAATGTTCTCAAAGTTGTTTGGATTTAGCTCATTTTTTACAATATGAGCTTGCATCTCATCGTGCCTTCCAAATAGATTCTCCAAGGTTGTCTAGAGTTTATTTGGAGTGGTGCATATGTGCACATGGAAACACAATGTTGGAGATATGGTCAACAATAGAAAACCAAAAGCACCGTCCATCATGTTGAAGTATCTGGATTTTTTTATGGTGAAATTGGGTTTAGCTTCTGTATCCATACCTATATGATATAAGCCTTTGCCTCTTAGGTGAAGCAAAATATCTCGCTTCCATTGGAATTAGGTATACAGAGTGAGAATAGCTAACGATGGTAACTCCATTATTTCACCTTGTGGTTGTAGCAACAATTGCAAAAGTTCTCAAATATTCTGATCCACAAATCAAATCCGTCAACAATGTCCAATTATTGATCTTCAAACCTGCAAAAAAATGCTCATGCTTCTTCTCGAGGCCTTGTAGCTATGATACCATGTAAAATTATTAGAGAACATATAATGATTTAGCTGAAGATTAATTGCACAAACTTGGGACAATTGAAAAATAAAATTGGTACAAAGTATGAATTTGATTACTCAATATTGATTTGAGAATAAATACATAAAGCAACTAAGTTAAGCTTAGTTGGACATGCAATAACTAAGGTTCATTAAAATTAAATAAATTTAAGTGTGACTTATGTTATGTTAATGTGCAGGTTCATTACATCCAAGTACTAGAGTGAACTAACTAAAGCCAAGCTCACACCACATGTAAGCACTCGATTTAACTAACTAAAGTGAAGTGCACACCACATGTAAGCATTGTATTTAACTAACGTTAACTAATTACACATCACATGCAAGCACTAGAATTTAAGAAAAGATAATTAAGGCTAACTAAATGCATGTACACCTAAATACATACACTGAAGTGAAAATTTTAGACTTCACATACACTGAAGTTAAAATTCAAAGCATAAAATGCATTATATTTCAACGCAAGAAACCACATAATAAAGTACCATTATTTACGCCGTAAGGCATCACTCTTTGAAAAAAACTCTCTTAGTCGCCACTCTATCTTATTTTGCACCATTATGTTGAATGTTAGATGATTGAAGATTTTTAAGCCATCAGATTAATGGTTAATAAAAAACTAATAATTAAGAGATATAATCGACATGTTCAAAATTATTCAAAAATGTTTACTGAAAAGTTTCATGATGGATTAATGGATTATTCCCCTTTAATTTTTGCAGAAAAGGGTTTCTCTTTGCACACCTAAGAAACCGTCCAAGGCTGAAGAGGAGAGCGGTAAAATTTATTTTGAACCAGAGGAACCTTCGAGAGATCTTCATCCATCACAAGAACCCAGAGTTCATGAGGTGCTTAAAGTCCTTGGAAGCCATGAAGGCCCATCCACAGCTAGCCCGGAAGTTGAAGTTCCTGAATTTTCCAATGGCCCAGCTCTAAAGAGGTCGCCTAAAAGCCCATTGAAATCATCAAATGTTGAACCTCCGATGGAAGAGATTTCTCCTCTGAAAGATTTTGTTCCCATTCTGGGAATTCCAGAGTTGATTGAACTGCCTACTGAAGAAACAATAGCACCTCCATTGAAAGAAAAAGTGAAGCCTCCTACTGAAGAGGTGTCTTCCCAATGGAATTTTCTTGCGGAGATCACAACGTTGCATCAAGAGAAGCCAACTAGTCCCAAAGAAGAATTTTTTGTGTCGAAGAAACCAGTTGATCTAGCTGAAGAATACGAGGGAGGAATTCATGATGAGGAAACTCAGACAATTACTCCATTACTCAACATTCCAGAAGTAATTGCATCACTTTTGGAAAAAAATATAGAACCTTCTATAAAAAAATAATGGCAGCTTCTGCTAAAGAGATGCTCGCGCTTCCTGAAGAAGTCAAAAGCGTTGTTGGTGCAGAGATCCTGAGGCTTCTAGAAAAATAATATCCAAGTTGGATGAACTGCGTGATCAAAATGAAGAAGACGTGAGTGGAATTCACGATAAAGTAATTCCCACAAATCCTCTGCCAAAGCTCAGCATTCTAGACGTGATTGAACCAGTTCTAGAACAAAGCGTTCAACTTCCAGTGGAAACAGCCAAAGCTCTTGTTGAAGAAGTAAAAAATTTTGTTCCTATCAAGATCTTGAGCTTGCCTGATTTGAAGCAAAATTTCGATCTGATGGATGGAATTTATAGTGTTGATAAAAGGTGCAATTTGGTAAAGTCGTGTTGTTTTATTCATTGATGTGGAAGGTCAATTTAGGATAGAATTTTTTATAATAAAAATAATGTTTATGGATCCAGCATTTACCATTTGTACAGAGGAACGGTGAAGCATGCTTCATGGCATTTTTTTATACCACCAGCCATTCGAGCACGTGCTCTGTGGCAAGACAAGTTTTGGTTTCCTATTGCGGGAATTTTTAAGAATAGTCGGCTCTTCTTCAATAATTAGGCCAACTGGATTTTTAGAGTTTTAATATTAAATGGATTGTAGATTTTAACTTTTAAATGATATTTTGAAATCAAAAAATTATAAAAAAATGTTATATAAACAAATCACATATTATAGAACTCGATAATGTTCTAATTCTTGTTGGGAGAATTTTTGAAAATGAGTGCAATTTTAAGTTCCTTGCAACTGACAACAACAAAATTGAATCTGGCCCCCAATGTGAGCTGGCCTCTAAAGTAGCTCTGTCAGCATTTTCATAAATATAGACTCTATTTAATATAAGAAATCCCCTTTAATTCTTTTCAAATTTATTTTCCAATTTTGAAGAAATTGAAAAATGAATAACAATCCTTTGGTTATTGCCGGTTATATGTAAGCATTTCATATTTTATCCTTTCCAATGTCAAGACTTAGGATAAATTTAAATATATCTAGAACTTTAATCCCTCACAATATAAATCTACGACAGTCCAACTTGAGGGAAAACCAACGATACCATAAGAATGTAGATGACCCGCCTTTATACCTTATAGCAAGATTTACTAGCATGGGCTTATATTAACAAACTAAAGCAATAGTTACAATAAGAGACACTTTAATATGCATTAGGCCCGGGCCCACACAAACAATCAACGGGTTCCAATTAAATGCAACGCCCATACCTTATTTTATCTTAGTGCTCCTTTGAGTGTGACTACCGTTCGATGAACGGCCTCCGGATCGAAGGACGTCTGCGTCGATATCGCCAATTTCACCATCGACGGTGCTGTGCAGAGGAGCGATGAGGACGGTATTGCCCCGTCGACGTGGCGGCTTTACGGGATCGCGTTGATTTGAGTGGTTTCCCTTCCGTACAAAAGCGGTGCGATCAAAACTGCTTCCGGGTTTATACAGTGATTGACCGGAGTTTCACCGGGGTTGACACTACTCCTCCATGCGCCTTGGTTGAATAAATCAAGGTTCCAAACTCGGGACAAAGTTTCCCATTAACATCAAACCAAGACGATTTCACTTATAAGCGGATTTCCTCCTGCAACCAAAGCTCACAGCTCTATGGAAACGATACTACAGAGTACACACATACGACTTGACACTTGAATTAAGGACATAGTACATCCATTTCTTGACTTCTTATATCGTTATGATCCACTCCAGAAATTCAAAGGGTAATTACACACACGACCACAGACCGAAGGCTTGCAGAGATCAACACAACGATCTTCTTCAATAATTAAACACAGAATCATAGGTTCTAATACCTCGGAATTAAGAAATTGCACATACACAGAGACAATATATCTACTATTCCAGCCTGATGATCAACAAACATCGAAATATATTCAAGCAAAGAACAAATGCTTAACACATACACAATCTTTACTGTGGAAATCCCCCCTTCCAATGTATCCGGGGGTTACATTTTATATGCATTGTCATGTGTCTCTTCGGTTCCTCTGTGAGGACCATTTCTACTCTAACAAAAGGCCTAATCACATTCATTCGAATAATTGAACAGGACAGACGGACTGAACCCAAAACTATTCGACTTCTACTGACTCTAACTAATCTAAATTCAATAGAAAACTAAGGTATTGACACTTTGTTGTTACAAATTCGAATGATTTTGATCCCTCCTAGCCACAACATGTGGACAAAACTCCTACATTGTTGGCTAGTGTCTAATGCCCCTGCATCAGACTCCCGAGGGAAATTTTCCTTCATGGACTCCTGTCCATGAGTTCTTCGACTGATCTGCCTATTTTCTGCAACATTCCTTCAGTCATTCAAGTGGCATCTCCCTCTGGCTGGTCCTTCCACTTGATTAAGTACTGAAAATACTCTTGTCGTCTGGCCTTCTTGGACACTCTTTTGTCCAATATCTTCTCTGGTTGTAATGGTTGTGTTAGAGGTAGCTGCTTTGCCCACTCAATCAGTTCCTTGTCTGCTATTCCTTCTTCTGCACCATCATCTTCATACTTGTACAAATCTGCAACATTAAAACTGGGGGATATTCCAACATCAGGAGGCAATTCAATCTCATAAGATTTAGCAGAAAACTTTGTAAGTATCTTGCATGGCCCAATATTTTTAAACTTCAGTTTGTTATACTGCTTCTTTGGGAATCTATATTTTCTCAAGTGTGCGAAAACCAAATCTCCTACTTCAAAATGGACTTCTCTTCTGCTCAAGTCTACTCTGCCTTTGTATTTGATGTTGCTGCCTTGTAGCTGTTGTTTCACTTGTTCATGTATGGCTTGGATTTCTGAAGCAAATTCCTCACCATCAGCACTCCTCAGCTCTGCCTTCCCCAGATTTCTTAACTCTGATATTCCTCTGGGGTGCATTCGATAAACAATATGGAATGGACTCTGCCCTGTGCTTCTGTTTGGTGAGTCATTATATGCATATTCTGCCTGAGGAAAAATATGATCCCACTGCTTGGGATTCTTTCCTACAAGACTTCTCAACAAATTTTCTAGACTTCTATTCACTACCTCAGTTTGTCCATCAGTCTAAGGATGATAAGTTGAGCTGAAACTTAGTTTGGTACCAAGTTTCTTCCACATTGTCCTCCAAAAATGGCCCACAAATCTGGTGTCTCTGTCTGAAACAATACTCTTGGGCAACCCATGCAACCTAACAACTTCTTTGAAAAACAAGTTAGCAACATGGGTGGCATCACTAGTTTTATAACATGGAATAAAATGTGCCATTTTGGAAAATATGTCCACTACAACAAAGACTGCATCATTCCCTCTCTGAGTCTTGGGCAATCCTAGAACAAAATCCATACTCACCATGTCCCAAGTCATGTCTGGAATAGGCAAGGGAGTGTACAATCCTGCATTTTGGCTCCTTCCTTTGGCATATTGACAGATTTTGTAATTTTTCACAAACTTTTCCACTTCTGCTCTCATCTTGGGCCAATAATAGAAGTGACTCAGCTACTCATAAGTTTTATCAGTACCAAAGTGCCCAGCAAGTCCACCACTATGCTTCTCCTTGATCAAATTTTCTCTCATGGAACATTTTGGTACACACAGTTGGTTTCTCCTGAATAGTAAGTCCTCCTGCAAGAAATAATCCAACCACTGGCTTCTATCTGTTAGAACAGGGTTACAACATGCTTCAAATGCTTCCTTAAAATCTGAATTTGTTTTATATAGTTCTTTGAGAAAATCAAATCCTACAACTTCAAAATTGGTTTCTTAAACAAGCATGTGCCTCCTACTCAAAGCATCAGCTACTTTATTTGCTTGGCCACTTATATGTTTCAAAACAAAGTTAAAACTTTGGAGATACTCAACCCATTTGGCATGCTTATGATTTAACTTGGGCTGCTGTACAATGTACTGCAAAGCATGATTATCAGAGTATAATACAAATTCTTTGGACATTAAATAATGCCTCCATTTTTTCAATGCCTGAACAATTGCATAGAATTCCTTCTCATAAGAGGAATACTTCCTTCTAGTGTCATTTAGCTTTTCACTGAAATAAGCTACAGGCCTATCATCCTGACTCAACACAGCTCCAATGGCTTCTCCACTGGCATCACACTTCACTTGAAATGGTTTAGTAAAATCAGGCATAATTAAAACGCGCTTTTCAGTTATCTTTTGCTTCAAAAGTTTAAAGTTTCTTTTTGCTTCAGCAGTCCATTTAAATGGCTGTTTGCTCTTTTTTATTGTCTCAATGATGGGTGCATTAATCTTACTGAAGTTTCTTATAAATTTCCTGTAAAAACTGGCAAGTCCATGGAAACTTCTTACCTCAAAAACATTTCTGGGTGAAGGCCACTCCACAATTGCCTTAACCTTTTCTGGGTCCATCTTCAATCCTTCTGTAGAAACAACAAAGCCCAAATACACCAACTCTTCCTTCATGAATGAGCATTTCTTTAAGTTTATCAGCAGTTTCTCTTGGTGCAACTTCTTCAAGACATAATTAAGATGCCTTAAATGTTCTTCTTTAGTTTTGTTGAAAACTAATATATCATCCAGATACACTATCACAAATTTACCAATGAATTATTTCAACACTTCATTCATAAGTCTCATAAAAGTGCTAGGTGCATTTGACAACCCAAAAGGCATTACCATCCATTCATACAGTCCTTCATTCGTTTTAAAGGCAGTTTTCCACTCATCACCCTCCTTTATTCTAATCTGATGATATCCACTTTTTAAATCTAACTTTGAAAAATATTTGGCACCACTCAAACAATCCATTAAGTCTTCAACTCTAGGTAAAGGGAATCCGTACCTGATTGTTATCTTATTGATTGCTTTGGAATGAGTACACATTCTCCGGCCTCCATCTTTCTTTGGGCTCAATACTACTGGTACTGCACACGGACTCAAACTTTCTCTGATCAGTCCCTTGTCCAGCAATTCCTGTACTTGCTTCCTGATTTCCTCATTTTCTGTGGGAGTCATTCTGTAGGCTGCCTTATTTGGCAGATTTGAACCTGGGATAAAATCTATCTGATGGCTGATCTTTCTCATAGGGGGCAGCTCATCAGGTAAATCATCCACAACAATGTCACAATAACTATCTAACATCTCTTGGATTTCTATTGGCAAATCAGAAATCTTTGTAGAAGTAAGAGCTACCTTAGGTTTTCAAACTAAAGCAAAGCTTACCTCTTCTTCTTCAATCTGCTGTAGATACTCCTTCCCGCTCAGCAACAAGGTCTTTGGGTCAACCACTCTGCTTGATGGTTCTCCTTCTTCCATGGGTATCAATGTATGATGTACCCCATCTTTGAAGAACTTGTAAGTGTTCTTCTTGCCATCATGCACTGTTGCTCTGTCAAACTGCCAAGGTCTACCCAGCAGTATGTGACACACATCCATGGGCATCACATCACACAGGACTTTGTCTTTGTAGTTGCCCATTTGCATCTCTATCTGACACTATTCCTTTACAATCATCTGGTGCCATTTATGCAACCAGGACACCCTGTAGGGAGTTGGATGCTCCCTTGTCTTCAACTTCAACTTCTCTATCACCTCAGTGGAAACCAGATTGTCTGTGTTGCCACTATCAATGACTAGCTGGCAACATTTCCCCTGGAATTTGCATATGCTCCTAAACAAATTCTTCCTTTGTGCAGGCTCAGTGACCTCTTTGGCTTGTTTCAAAAGGACCTTATTAACCACCAAGGATTCTCCCTTTTCTAGTAAAATTTCCTCTTCAATTGTTGCCTCTTCTCCAGACTGGGCAACAATAGCATTTCTTGGACTAGAACCCATATTCTCTGGGCACTCATAATTCGTGTGTCCCACTTGATGACATCTATAGCACCTCAATTCTCTGCCTCTGCCTCTGCCTCCTCTTCCTCTGTAAGAACCCCTTCTACCTCTTGCATCACCCTCTGTAGATGCATTCTGAGGTGAGCTACTGTTAGCTCCATATCTAGGTGTAGTACGCTCTCCTCTACCACCCTGACTTCCCTTTCCATGGAAAGTACCTCTCCCTTTGGCAGAATGCTTTCTCAGAAGTTTCTCCTCTGCTTTCAAGGCCATCTGATAGGCCTCTTCAACTGTCTTAGGAGACAGAAGGCCAATTTCATCTTGGATGTCTAGCTTGAGACCATTCACATATCTAGCAATCTTCTCTAGTGTGTCTTGAAACTACCCAGCTCTTATACTTACTCTATATAATTCTTCTATGTATTCCTTTACTGTCAGTAACCTCTGTCTCAGGTTCTGCATTTGTCTAAACAATTTTAGCTGATAATCAACAGGAAATAATTTACCTTTTAGCTTAGCCATCATTCTGGTCCAGCTTTTGATAGGTTGTTTGCCAGCTCTCCTTCTTTCTGCTTGCACTCCATCCCACCAAAGTGCAGCATGTACCTTCAGCTTTGTTACAGCAAACTTTACCTTCTTATATTCGCTCATTTCTTCATAGTCAAAGCAATTGTTCATTTCATTAATCCAGTCCACCAACTCTTCTAGATTCAGTCCTCCTGCAAAACTTGACACTTCAATCTTGGGCCTAACTGTAGACCCCAGAAAAATTCTGAGGAGCCTCATCTCAGGAGGAATCTCAAAATTTTCTCCAGCTTCTTCTAATTTAGGTTCACTAATGTCTTCAGGATCTCTGGGTTGTCCTAGCTCCATGGCATCCAATCTGGCTTGGACCCTCTGCAAGGTCTCCAACACTTATGCATTGGCAACAGATCTGTCTCTCCTTCTGCCAACACCTCTAACAACTCGGATAGCCACGTTAATTCTATGCAAAAATAACTCAAAAACAACTTTGATACCACAATTGATAGCAACAAAATTGAAAACCGGGCCCCCAAGGAGAGCTGCCCTATAGTAGCTCCGCTTTGCGCATTTTCAAAAACAATAACACTCATTTAATGTAAGAAACTTCTTTAATTCTTGTCAAATTTATTTGTCAATTTCGTAGAAATTGACAAATGAATGCTTTAATCCAACTTTAGTTATAGCTACATCACCTCATGTTTTATCCTTTCCATTGTTAAGACTTGGGATAATTTTAAATATATCTCCGGACGTTAATCCCTCACAATATTTATTATTTATTAATTACCGGAAACTAACGATATACCATGAGAACAGGATACCGCTTTTATACCTTATAAATCAAGGTTATAGCACTTGCTTAGTGGGATACAACCAACAATCTAGCTAATGACTTTAATATACTTTAGGCCCCAGGCCCACATATACAATCAACAGGTTTCAATTAAATGCAAACGGCCATACCTTGAGTTATCTTCCGTGCTATTTTGAGTGCGATCATCATTCGATGAGCCAGCCTCCAGATCGGACGGCGTACGTCGATATCGCGTTGATTTCACCGTCGATAGTTATCGCGCGATGAGGGAGTGATGAGGGGTTTGGAGGCGTATTGCCTCGGCCGGGGATGTGGCGTCTTTTTACAAGATCGCTTCGTATTCGGGAGTGGTTTCTTTTCTACAAAAGGAAAGTACTCAAATCGGCTTCGGTATTACAACATTGAACAGAGCCACCGTTAGCACAATTCTCCATGTGCCTTACTGAATAAATCTGTTCTAAATTTCCGGGACAGTCTTCTTTACAGAAAACAAGATGATTTCACTCATAAGTAGATTACCTCCTTCAAACAAAGCTCACGGATCTATGGCAACGATACTACAGAGTACACACATACGACTCGACACCTGAATTAAGGACATAATAAATCCATTTCTTGGCTTCTTATATCGTTATGGTCCTCTCCAGAATTCAAAGGGGAATTACACACACGACCACAGATAGAAGGCTTGCGGAGATCAACACAACGATCTTCTTCAATAATTAAACACAGAATTAGAGGTTCCAATACCTCAGAATTAAGCAATTGCACATACACAGAGACAGGTATATCAACTAACACCACTCTGATGATCAACAAGACATCGAAATATATTCAAGCAGAGAACAAATTCTTAACAAAAACAATCTTTACTGTGTTAATCCCCCCCCTTCCAATGTATCCGGGGGTTACATTTTATACACCATCATATGTCTCTTCGGTTCCTCAGTGAGGACCGTTTCTACTCTAACAAAAGGCCTAATTACATTCATTCGAATAAATCAACAGGACAGATGGACTGAACCTAAAACTATTCGACTTCTACTGACTCTAACTGATCTAAATGCAACAAACAGCTAAGGTATTGACACCTTGTTGTTACAAATTCGAATGATTTTGAACCCTCCTAGCCACAACATGTGGACAAATTTCCTACATTGCTGGCTAGTGTCTAATGCCCCTGCATCAAAC
>JAXQQM020061150.1:0-48047 GCA_034641835.2 Pinus albicaulis
GGTACTGCTCTTTCGTGGTCTTCTTATTCAGAGCCCTGTAGTCAATGCACATGCGCAATGTGTCGTCCTTCTTCTTCACCAACACTACAGAAGAAGCGAAAGGACTTGTGTTGGGCCAAATGTGACCAAGGGCCGCAACTCCTGGATAGCCCGCTCTATCTCGTCCCGATAGGCCTTGGGATGCCTGTACGGTGTGGTAATCACGGCCTGTATCCCCTGCTCAAGCTCGATCGTATGCTCAAACCCCCAATCCGGTGGCTGCCCCGGTGGAATATCCCCGAAAACCACTGCATACCTGTCGAGAATAGACTGTAGCTCAGGATGCACTGCCTGCCCTGTATCCACTGCCTCTGAAGCCCGCAACTCTACCGCCCACTCTATGTCTCCCTTGCGGAAGGTCGCCTCCATCCTGTGTGCCAACACCGTCTGAGGTGGGTATGTGTGCTGTCCCCGTATCTTCTCATGCCTCCCCGTCTTGGGATCATCCCACTCCATCTCTAGGGCCTTCCAATCTGTCGTGACCTTCCCCAGAGTAATGAGCCACTGAACACCCAATATCAGGTTGGTGTCCGGAATATCCACCACAAAGAAATGATCTATCAATGTATAAGTGCCCATCGTCACCGATAACTCTGGGACATACCGAGCACATGCCATAGTCTGATCTCCTGGGACCAAGACGGAAAATCCATCAAAACCCTCAGTCTGTATGCCTCTCCTCTCAACCATCTGTGCATCAATAAAATTGTGGGTTGCCCCACTATCTACCAAGACTGAGACCCGTTGTCCGCATACTGTCCCCCGTACGCGCAGCGTCAAGTACTTGGGAACTCCCCGCAATGCGGCTAGAGCTCCTCCAGTAGGTGCAAATGATGCCCCACCTGCTGCGGGTGGTGGAGGTGGTAAGGTACCCTGCGCTGCATAACAATCTCCTGCCTCCACGTCATCCCCCTCATCCTCTTCCCCACTGCTCTCGGAGAAGACCTCAATGAAATGTGCTTTCCCTGCAGCACACCTATGTCCCGGTGCCCATGGCTCCTGGCAAGTGAACCACAACCGCTTCCTCCTCAGCTCTCTCCTGGCCTCGTCATCAAACTGGCCTCTCCCCGGATTCGCCTTGGGAGGCGGAACCCTCGTGTCCTTCCCCTTAGGCTGGAAGAACTGTCTCTGGGGATAAGGTGTCCGAGACCTGGGTAAGACATCCTGTAAATCCCGAGTCCTGCTGATGGCATCCTGAAGGGTAGCTGGTCTAGTCGACCGGACTAGGCCACGAAGTGGCTCTGACAACCCCTCCACAAACATGTAAACCATCCGAGCCGTAGATAAATCAGGTACCATCACCGAACCCCTCAAGAAATCTGAAATGTACGTCTCTGCACTCCCAGTCTGTTTGAGCTTTGTCAGCTCAACAAAGTGCTGCTCCGAATCCCTCCTGTCAAAGCGCTCTATCACCCTCCTGGTAAACTCGGCATATGTTGTCACTGCAGAATGTCCGAGTGTCGTCATCCCATGAAACCACCAGTCCTGGGCCTCACCATCCAGATGTAATGTTGCCACCTTAATGGCCTTTGACTGCGACATCTGGTTAAGCTGGAAATAGATGTCCAACTTCTCCACCCAAGACTTTGCCGAACTGTTTGATGAGCCATCAAACGTGGGCAAATGAAATCTGCTAGCTGCGCGGTGGTCATCACGATGGTGCTTGTGCCCTCTGTGATGATCACAGGGTCTAATGTCATGCTGGACCTGGACAAAGTCTCTGAATGTGATAGAATCTCGGAACGCCGGCCCGTACGCCTGGTACTCTGTAAAAAGGTCACCCATCTGACCCGGCTCCAGCTCTCGCTGTGCTGCTGCCCTTGCGTTCTCTGCCAGGAAGGTAGGCATGGTGGATCGCGTGGGTGCTGGAATATCCCTCTGTGCACCCCTCTGTACTCCTGCCCCTGCGTCCTCTGGCAAGAATGTGGGCATAGTGGATCGCGTGGGTGCATGCGATGCCACAATGGGGATAGCATCATGCACTGGCACGTGGTGGGACATACCCGATCCCTCACCGATCTGAAAAACCCTGGGGGGTTCCCTCTGCCTGACCTCTAATGTCATGAGTCTCTGTGTCATCTCCTGCATGTGTTGGAGGAGTGTCTCCCATCTCCTCGAACCCTCCTCGTCTGCCATAGGGCCCTGCTGCTCTGCGTCCCTCACAGGCTGCTCCTGCTCTGAATCTGTCTTTGGCGGCTCTTGATCGGAATCCATCACAGGCTCCCCCTCTCTGAAGGGGTTCTCCCACCTACTCTCAACGTCTCTATGTCTCCTCTGACCAATGTGGGGTTTATCCCCGGGCGACATAGACTGCTAGCTCACAGGCTGAGCCAGAACTATGCTCTGATACCACTGTAATATCCCCAACGGGAAATAGACAGTAATACACAGAAATACAAACAAGCAACTATATAGAACAAAATGCCGGAACTAGAATATGGAGCAAGTACACATAAAATACCAGAACGCTAAGCCATTTTATTAATCTGAGAATACATATATGGGTACAAGAGATAATCAGAATAAGTGCACTTATCCTTGTGCAAGGCAAGTGAAGAACCCTCTCAGAATAGGAAATGGCTACAATAGAGATTGCGTCCTAGCTGCTGGAGAAATCTGCCGTAGAAAGCTGCTGCTGCAATGTACTGGAACTAGGGGCTGATCCCCTCACCGGAATGAGCTGAAAATCGGAAGGCTGCCTGTACTCACTGCTCCGGACAAAACCCAGAAACCATGAAGCAATTGCACCACCTCCGAAAATCCACCACTGAAACCCTTCATAAAGAAAACGCTGTCTCTCCCAGCACAGCGCAGAGGCTCAAGGAAAACGCTGGAAAGGAGCCACCAATCCTCCTGCTGAACTCTCCGGCTGAATCACTAATCCCTCCAAGCTGAAATACGCTGAAGCTACCACGAAAATCACCCACAACAGCGCTGCACCAACACCAACTACGTCCTCCCTCCTGGACTGCGTCCTCCCTCCTGAACTGCGCAGTCACTCTGTGAGGCCAGCTACTCTGCAAAACGTCCACCAAAATCTCCTGCAAATCAACCGCTGAAACTGAAGGAATACCTTGCCCGAGCAGGCACTCGAAGTCCCCCGGGGCCAAGGGCGAGATCTCCGACCGGAGACACTCAGTTCGCACTAAACAGTGCTGCAGACCGACTAAACAACCGGCGTGCTCAAGTAGACAGAAGTCTAGCTCACAATATCATCAACATATCAATAATGCCAAATGGAGTGAAACCCCCACCTTTTATAGTGCTAGCTCCCTCAAACCCTAACTGCGTCCTTGAGCTCCTCCTATGCCTGCGCAGTTTCCTTTGGAGCCTACGTGAGGCCTCTCTCATGTATGTGTGGACCCCCAAGGCTTTCCCTTTTAAGTTACAACGTTCATCTACTAGGAGCACTTTATTTTATTAAAGTGAGTTGACCCCCTCTTTCTCACTTTATTTATTAATTTAACTATAGGCGGCAAAACTATACAAAAATGAAATATTCCAATTAGCGGTGCTAATTAGGAATATTACAATATCAGCAGATGAAATTTTTCTAAGTCATCATCATCACACAACTTCCAAATTTGTCATTGTAATCCCAAATTCTGCAGCAATCTGGACCTTTATTGTAAAAATGATTTTTGTATAGCCATGTAAAAACATATAGGTAAGCCTTTGATTCTTGGTAAAGAGTCTCACTCTAGGGAATTTTTTACCCGCCGCCAATTGTTAACATCTCCGGACTGTTATAATTGGCAGAGTTTTTCTCCCACACATCTCCCAAAGCTAGAGTGGGGCTCAATGGTAAGGTCTCAGATTTAGTCCTAGCGTTATCGAGTCTATGTACTTTTATCATACTAGATCATCTGTCCTTTGTCGCAGAATTTGGTTGACTATATGAGGTTATGTGTTAATTGTAAAATTCCCCTTCTAATGGGATGTCTATGTAATATCTTGATAAAAAGTGTTTTCTACGGATATTTTTGGTGGATGATAAATAATTAGACATCATTGCCAAAATATTTTTTAGACCCACTTTGAGGGTGGAAAATATGTATAAACCCCCTCTTGAGTCATTTATTTTACTTTCAAGTAAAAAAATTGTCAAAATAATTAGACTAGAAAATTGTCAAAAAAAAAAAGAGAAAAAATTAAATTCTTTCCAAGTGGAAAAAGTTAAAACTACCAAAAAATTATTGACGTCATTTTTCAAAGTCAAAAACATGAAAGGACTAATTTCCAAGGAAGAAAGTCCCAGTCCAAAAATTCATTGGGCCAAAAAGAATATTTTCTCAAGAAAATCCAATTTTATTATTTTTGGGCCAAGGTGGCTGTTTGAATGCGAGAATTAAGCTAATTCTATTTTTTGAAGATTTTCCAGTGGTCCAAAACCACCCAAAAGTCAATCCTTGGTCTACCCAGCCCAGCAATCAAGGAAATTGAATTATTTTGGAGATTTGTGACCAATTATCAAGGGATCAAATTAATTTGTCAAGGATCAAGCTATGGATCAAGGAAACTAGTCGTTATTTCCACTTGGACAGGTTTGATGCTCTCATTTTCTATATAAGGAAGCTATTATGCTCCTCATTTGATCATGTACTCATCAGACAATCTTTATCGAGCTCTGGTGGCTGTAATCTTTTTTGGAATAATAAAGCAAAAGTCTTTGGGGTTTTTTTCGTGATGGTGTTCCTCTTTTGCTTCTTGTGGTAATGTTTTCTAGATCGTGTTCTTAATGCTCTATTAAATAATATTTCATCAATTATTATTTCATTAGCCAATGTTGGATTAACTATTTGCACAGGTATCTTGCATTAGTTACTGGGTTTAGAGTAGCACATTAAATTGATTAATCTCGCAAGCATCTCTAGATTTTGAAGGTTTATTGTGTCGTCTAGGCTCTTTTGATCTAATAACTTCATCTTAAGTGTGTAGAGATCTCATTAATATTTAGATCTTGGGCGTGATGGGAAGTCTTCAGTTGGACCAACCAACTCCCAAGACAAGAAGTTCAAGAGCCCATTGTGTTAAACTTCCATGACTTATCTAACAATTGTTTTGTAGAGACCTTGGCCATGGCTCAAATATAAAAATCTTATTTCACTCATCTATCTTCAATATATTTGTGCAATAAAGAATAGATTTGCTAATTAGAGCTATTTATTTATTGTGAATATTGTAGATAATTTGCTATGTTGCATGGGTTCCCGAACCCAGGGTTGCGGTTCTCGAACCCGTCCAGGGTTCTCGAACCCAAGAACCGGATTCGGGTACGAGTTCTTCCGAAACGAACCCATAAGAACCGGGTTTTTCTACCAAGAACCGGATTCTTCATTAAAAAAAATTGGGTGAGTTTGACATTTAGGGTACTTGGAACCCCAAAAGCGAGTTCTTTAGGGTTCTTTTTTGAAAGATTTTTTAAATAAAATTTAAATATAAAAAAATCAAGAAAAGTCAAAAGGTGAATACATAACCTGTAAAATTTAAAATCGCTTCACTCTTCTACGACAACATTTCGTTTGAGACAATAGCCATTCGGTTTGACTATTGAGACAACAAGCATTCCCTAGGGTGTTTGGGGCATTTGTTGGTGTGTGTGCCAATGAACAGAGGTTCCCACAGAGACACAATCCACATAGATGCAATCCTTACTTGAAGATTCACCGTGCGGCATGAATTAATTCTAATTTCTGTGTTCAAACTTCATTGTTTGCCTAACAAAATTAGTAAATTAAAATTTAATTCTAAATAGTAAATCAGCCCATGATGTCAAAGATGGGAAAGCTTTCCTATGACGAGTATTAGAATCTTGAGGCAACCACAATAAACAATCTACTACCATATACTGCGATTCCAAACTCTTGTTTTTCTACTATAATCTCCACATTCTCTCATGGCCAACCGACATCACTTGCTTTTCTAATCGCTCTTTTAACAATATTTTTTTTTTTACATTTTTTGTCAAGAATGTAACTTTTGGACTTCTCTTTTGCCAAACAGAGTTTTGGGCGAAATTGGCTTGGGGCTAGATTTACAAGTATGTGTAAATTCCAATTTTCATTTGATATTAAACTAGAAATTTTGAAATTGCAACGTAAATGTTAAATGTTCAATGATGTGCATGTTTAAATCTTTAAAGTTTAAATCATAAACATTTTAGTTTTTGTGTTTAAAGTTTGAAAATATACAAACTCACACACACACACACATATACCCCTGACAAACCCACGCACCCTATTTCAAAAAATGACACACTCGTCCCTGTCCCCGTCCCCGTCCTAGTTCTCGTCCCTATCCCCACATATCCTGTGGCAACATAGATAATTTGTATATTATTTTTCTAACCCTTGTACGTTATTTGTCCATGGTATATATAGTCAATTGGGGTTTTTATTTTTCGTTTTCTTGTAGACCTAGAGGAACGGCTAGGGTATTGTTTTGCAGGTGTTATCGATTCAAGATCAAAGGAAAGGCCGAATTTCTGAAGGGACTAGCCCTCACATAGTCTAGATGACTAGGGTTTGGGCATTGTTCACATTCTCCTGAAGCCATCTAGCATTTTTTAGAAGGTCACAAGGGGTTTGACCCCTGATCTAGCTTGTCAAGGCATAGATCTTATATTTTCAACCTCTTTTCCACAATGCATTACCTTTTCAGCAGGTCGAAAGCCTTAAAGGGCTAATCACATTGAAAATCAGGGTTTGGTTAAGGGTTTTGATTCATAAAAAAATTTACAAATAACTTCAAAAAAAAAAATTCATTGGTTTCTTGTCCAAATGTGACTTTGTTGCAGCCTCATTAATTATTTTTTTGATATTCAAAGTTTGAATACAAGTTTTGGAAGGTTGCCGCAAGGGTTTTGGGACTAATTTGGCTTGGTGTGGGCCTAACTAGGCCTAATTAACCTAGCCACAGGCCTAAAGGGCTCAATAAAACTCATTGCATTTGATCCATATACTAATCCTACTTGTTTGTAGGACTAATCTCATTTTTTACAAGCGTTTATCATTGGTTTTGACGTGGAATCTTGCTATCACAATTTTGATCCATTGAAAGGCTTGTAAATTCATCATCTCTGATTTGTACACTAACTTTGATTGTTTGCAGGCATAACATCCTTATTGGCAAGGGTTTTTACCATATGTTTTGGGTTTGGGTACTCAGTGTGGAAATTTCATCTATTGCAGCAACTGTAAATTATTCTCCTAATTGTAAATTTCATTATGCAATTTATTTGCTATTGCAAACAATGAATAAAATCACAACTACAATTTCCACCATAAAAATACTGCAGAAAACAAAATACTGGAAACAGAGAAATTCTAGCACACACACAAGAAGAATTTTGACATCATTATTTTTGGACAATTGTCCCAGCAAAAACCCAACTTGCGAAAACTGGTGCAGTAGATGAGAGTTTTATTATTATTCTTCAGCAGCGAATCTGAGTACAATAATATGGATGTCAAACTGGCAACAAAATCTGAGAGAATCACTAGCAAAATTATTCTGATGGATTTTTCCTCACCCCACAGCTGATTTTAGCTCCTGAAACTGTCCCCTCAGCAATTGTATTGCCTTCTGTGTCAACCTCTGCGCAGGCCTTGTTGTTGTTGGCTCCGGAAACTTCTGAAATCTACAGCTCTGCTTCTCTTTGGCTCTAGAACTGATTCACTGGTACTCCTGATCAAAATCCCAGCCACCAGCTACTAAATCGACTGCTCCTCCAGCTAGATCAAATTGCTCTGTTGTTGTTTCCTACGCAGTCCTTCCACAGTCCCTCTTAGCAAACTCGCACTCCCTCAATCTAACTCTTCCGACACTGAGAACCTCCACCGGAACATTGCTTCACTCCTTTGCCACCTACTACTCGATCTTTGGCTCAAATCCTCCTGTTGAATCACTCTGCTACTGGAAAATAGATCTGCCTAGATCACTGAGTGTTTGCACTGGTGTATTCTCCATCTACCCATCGAATTCTTAAAATCCTTTGTTAGAGCAAAAACGGCCAAGATTAAAACTTAATCAAGGGTCCAGATTAATTCCCTGTTGATACGTGTGAATTTCTAGATGATTCACACCTTATCTCAATTAATATTGATTAATTAACCATATTCCCTAACTTTAGACTTAGGAAATATTTAAAAATCGACTAATAATCTAATTGAGCCATCTCTAGGTGGTATTTCCATAAACGATTTCTGGGTTTTGGAGATCTCATGTATTTTAGCCTCTCCGTAGTGTTTCAAGACCAAAACACCTTCGATGCTACAAAAACTAACACTCTCTCTTAGTGAGGAAGGTGTTTTAGTGTTGCACCACTACTGCTACAACACCCTGTCTCTGTATCACCCCTATGTCACGTTGTTGATGTCTGGCCACTGTCCACCAACCACTGCACAACTCTGATGTTGCATTTTTGTTGTTGTTGACATTGCTATGTTGTTGCCAACTTTGCATTTGCACTGCAACTCCCTCTCATATGTTGTTGTTGTTGCAACTGCAACCAATAAGCATCCAAAATAATTTGTCCCTGCTACTAAAATGGGTTCTCCACCATATATTTTCTCTAAAATAGATGAACATAGCTGTCCCTACAGCTTTCGTGAGTATATCTCCAACCTGCTCTTCTGTGGGAACATATTGTAGTTGGACCACTCCACGATACACACAATCTCTGATGAAATGACATCGAATATCTATGTGTTTCTACTTGTCATGAAACACTAGATTCTCAGAGAGATTAATGCAACTCTGACTATCACAATAAACATTGGTCACCTCCATCCTCTGCCTGAACAAGCTTACGAGCAGCTTCCGAAGCCATATAGCTTCGCATGTAGTTGTGTTTGCTACCATATATTTTGCTTCTGCAGAGCTCAGTGCTACAGACTTTTGCTTCTTGCTACACCAAGAAACCATTCCTGATCCAACGTTGAACCATTACCCAGAGGTACTTTTCCTGTCCATTGCACTGTTTGCCCAATCTGCATCTGTGAACCCACATAGTCTGACATCATCCCCTCGGGTATATCTCAACCCATACTCGATTGTGTCGTGCACATACATCCAAATATGCCTCCTTGTTGCCCTATGTACCCTCTTTGGTTCTACCATAAACTGATTGAGGGTATTGACTGCAAACCAGATATCCGGCCTAGTATTGACAAGAAACATGAGGGAACTGATAAGCTGTCTATATCAGGTGGGGTCGACATCCTTGTCATCTGATTCATCTATCTTCTTTCAATTGGTGATCATGGGCATAAACATGGGTCTACAATCCTGCATTCTAAACCTCTTCAGAATATCTGGAGTGTATCTTCCCTACTCAAGGAAGATCTCCCCATCCTTCTGCCACACTTCCAATCCTAGGAAATAGTGCATCAACCCCAAATCCTTCATATCAAACTTTGTTGTCAGGTTCCTCTTATAGTCCTCTATGAGCCCTAATGATCATGTCAAGAAGAGATCACGCACATACAATACTAGGATGAGGGGCTCAACCTCTAACCATCAGATAGTAAAGGTTGGGATCTACGTCACTCTTGACGAATCCCATCTGCTGCAAGTAGTTGTCAATCTGACCATACCATGCCCTAGGAGCCTGCTTCAGCCAATATAGAGCTTTCTTCAGTGTGCACACATGAGTGCGCCTCACATGAGTCTCAAAGCCCTCTAGTTGTTCTAGATACACCTCTTCCTCTATCATCGCGTTCAAGAATGTTGTCTTGATGTCCATTTGGTGAATCTGCCATCCCTTCCAAGTTGTTAGGGATATAACTAAACGAATAGAAGTGTATATGGCACCTGGGGCAAAGGTCTCCTCATAATCTATCTGTTCTTTTTTGTGCATACCCCTCTGCCACGAACCTAGCCTTGTACTTCTCCATGCTACCATCTGCAACATACTAGATCTTGTAGATCCATCGAGAAACTACAACTGACCTATCCTCAAGCCTCGGGACCACCTCCTAAACATCGTGCGTCATGATAGAGTTGTATTCTTCTACCATGGCATCTACCCACCCCTGATGTTGTGCAGCTTCCTCAAAGATAGAAGGTTTTGCAATCTGAGCTACCAATGCTTGATATCTGTCAGGCTTCTTGCGTTCTCTCTTGTTCATCCTAGGAGCTCCAATAAACTCCTCTGCATCTGTTAGTGTCTAATGAACCTCTCTGCTGGCTCGACCACTAGTAGTGGGAGGTTCAACCAACTCCTCATCTTGTCTCTGTTGCTTGTCTCATAAGATCTCACTGGATTCCCTTCTCCTAAGGAAATGATAATACTAGTTACTGTACTAGATCCCTCTCACTGTTCCGTTGGTCGTCCCACTAGCTTCCCTTATGGCTGCCCCTACTACTGGACCAATGGAGATTTAGCTGGCTAATTATGATCACCTACAGGCATCTCACGAGATCTCTTGAAAGCTCGATCTTCTATGAACTTTATGTCCAGTCTCACTACAATCTTCCTACTGCGAAGAATGTAGATCCTGTATTCCTTTGAAGTTTCGCTATACCCAACGAAAAACCCCTTCTCTACAATCTGATCCAATTTGGTGCGCTTTTCATCTGGCATGTGGCAATGAGCAACGCTGCCAAAGATCATTAAGTGACTAACTTTTGCTTTCTTCCCTGTGAAGACCCCTTTTGGCGTTTACTTCCACAATGCTCTATGAGGAGTCATGTTCTAAGTATACACTGTTGTGTTACATGCTTTTGCCCATAGAAACCCGGGTAAATCCTAGTCATATAACATTGCTTTTGCAGCCCTAACTATAGTTTTGTTTTTCCCCTTGTAAAGTTTTGTAGATGTTCTATGCTAGGAGCAATTTTACTTTTCTCACAGCAATCATACAAATAGTTAAGCAAAATGCAGATAGAACATAAAAGTAGATCTTACAGAAGACAAATCAGAAACAAGAAAAATGTGTGTGTTCGTTTCGGCGGTCAACAGGATGCTTCAACTAGCAAAGTCTCCTTGGTCAGCCAGCCCAGTATGTGTCACAACAGCCCTCCAATCAGCAGATGAGTCAACCCAAGTCAACTCTACAAAAGTCAACGCTGTCCTGAAAAAGTCAACGCAGGGGCAGCAAGCTAAAAGTCAACGCAGCAGCAAAACGGTCAACCCTTTGACCTCGATTTCTGTGCCAAGTAGTACGGCCTTCCAAAATCGAACCTTCCACCAGTTTTCAGCTCGATTGGACCATGCGTTGACCAAAGTCAACGCTGGTCAAACTTTCTGCGAAACCCTAGCAGCAGAAAAGTCGTACTTCAGCTCAGCCGTACGGTCTGTCCTCTTTCTCCTTCCCACGTGTGGCTGAAATTCGTCCTCCAGGTAGCTCGTACTATTTCAGAGGAGATAGGAAGATGTGAGTTGTGTTGTGATGAAATGCTCTTCAACTTTTCCTGTATTTATATCCATCAATGAGGGTGTGTGACACATCTGTTGGGCATGTGAGCCTACATTACAAAACTGGCCGACCTTGCACATATAATTTATTAAGAATAATAAATTCAAAATATAAGTTCTGCTTATCGGATTAAGACATATTTTATATGGATTTTACACCTCTCAGAAAGAGGAATCCAACAAAAATATTAGCCTCTTAATCTGAGCATCATAACATGGAGTTTGGATCTAGTTGTCCAAATTTAACACTCCCTCTCAACTAGGGAGAACTCCATCTATCAGTGCAATCAACATCGTGCGTCATCCCGCCGAAACTTGCTTTGCTGGCTTCTTTATTTCAGAACAGAAATGGGTCAGTCACAAAGACATCATCCCCCGACTGACATAATCAGTCCAGAGGTCCCAGACCTCACAAATCTTGATCCCAGATCAAGTGGTTGGACCGTGCCATCCTAGATAGAGAGTACGGCAATCTCTGATGCGTCCATCAGTCTTTGCTAATAGTCTCTAGCTTTTCCACACCTCATTGGCCAAATGAGAGGTACTTCCCATGAGCCCTGAACTCAATGGGTAGGATGCATACGGGGCACAGATAAATGAGTGGCGGACCAGCTCAATAATCACAAGGGTGGGGCAGAAGCATTATGAGTGCTTATAGCTCCGAGAAGCTATCCCCAAAGCCCCCCAGAGCTCCCAGAGCTCATCGTCCAACAGGACCCACATCATAGGGTCTTTCCACGACACTAAGACTCTCACGGAAGGTTAGGAACTTGACCTTCCCCAGGGGCTTAGTGAGAATATCCGCGACCTGCTCTTCAGTTCCTATATGATCGAGCCTTACGGCGCCTCGCTGTACCATATCCCGGATAAAGTGGTACCTGATATCAATATGCTTGGATCGGTCGTGGAACACAGGATTCTCAGTCATACGAATCCCACTCCGATTATCACAGAGTATCACAGTGGTATCTAGCACATGTCCAAACAGCTCACTAAAGAGCTTCCGCAACCAAACTGCTTCACAACAGGCCATACTAGCAGCAATGTATTCGGCCTCCGCGGTGTTCAAAGCCACCGACTTCTGCTTCCTACTCATCCATGAGATCGAAGCATAACCAAGATTGAAGCAGCATCCAGATGTGCTCTTACGATCCACCACACTGCCAGCCCAATCGGCATTAGTATATCCACGGAGTATCACACTCCCGGCAGTGTATCTCAGCCCATGGTTTATCGTGCCCCGAAGATATCTCAAAAGATTCTTGGCACCAACCCAGTGAAAATGATGAGGCTCAACCATCTGTTGACTCAAAGTGTTCACTGCAAAACATATGTTCGGACGGGTGTTCACTAAGAACATCAAAGCTCCTATGAGTTGACGATACTTAGTAGGATTGGCCAAGATAGGCCCAGCAGCGCTGCCACTCAACTTCTTAAAGTTGAGTTCCATCGGTGTCGACACGGACTTACAGTCCACCATCCCAAATCTTTCTAGAAGCTTCACAATATATTTTCCTTGAGAAAGGAAAATCTCTCCAGGTCTCTGCTAGACCTCCAGGCCTAGGAAATAGTGCATCAGTCCTAGGTCTTTCATCTTGAACTCAGCAGCAAGCTCCCTCTTACATTGATGAATGAGAGGGTCATCACCTGTCAGGAAGAGGTCGTCCACATACAGCACTAGAATGAGAGGCTTCCCTTCCACAACCTTGAAGTAAAGGTTTGGATCAGCATTGCTTCGAGTGAAGCCCAGCTTCATCAAGTAACTATCCATCCTTTCGTACCAAGCTCTGGGTGCTTGCTTTAACCCATAGAGGGCTTTCTTCAACCTGCAGGCATAAGTGTCTCGATCTTGAACTTCAAATCCCAGAGGTTGTTCCACATACACCTCTTCCTTTATTGCACCATGCAGAAAAGCGGTCTTGACATCCATCCGATGAAGACTCCATCCTTGCGTAGCAGCAAGGGCTATGATTGATCGAATGGTGGTATATCGTGCCACAGGTGCAAATATGTCATCATAGTCAATTCCTTCCTTTTGAGCGAAGCCACGGGCAACAAACCTTGCCTTAAACTTTTCAGCACTCCCATCAGATCCATGTTTGATCTTGTAGAGCCATTTAGCGGTGACAACAGATTTGTCCTTCGGTCTCGGGACCACATCCCAGACATCATTCTTCATAATAGACTCATATTCTTCATGCATAGCATCCTTCCAGACTTGATGCTTGATGGTTTCCTCAAAAGATCCAGGTTCAGATTGTACAATAGTACTCATGGCAGCTAGATACCCTTGGTATTCACAATAGCTTGCTTTCCTTTTAATGTCCCCTCTTATGCGCATGACCTCAAGATCTTCAGGTGTCCCCGAGCCACAAGATGGTCTCTTTCCTGAGGAAGTGGGTCGATCAACATACCCATTGGCCCTCTTCAATATCAGGCATAGTCTCATCCTGGGGTCCTTCCAGATTTCCAGGCCTTTCTTCATGAATTTCTTCAGATCTAGGAAGATCTACTACTTTCTTCAGGGAAGCATCTTCGTCAAAAGTGACATCATGGCTTATCTCTACTTCCCTTTGACCAGGTACATAGACCCTATATGCCTTAGAAGTCTCACTGTAGCCCACAAACATTCCTTTCTTCCCAGTAGCATCCAGCTTACTTCTCTTTTCTTTCGGCACATGAAAATAGACAGGACATCCAAAAATTCTAAAATGTGAGACATCAAGTTTCTTACCAGAGAAAACCTCTTCGGGAGTTTTGGAGTCCAAAGCGGAATGAGGGCATCGGTTTTGAATGTACACAGCAGTATTTGCAGCTTCTCCCCACAGAAACTTTGGTAGACCCTGGTCACATAGCATGGCACGGGCAGCTTCCACAATAGTCCTATTCTTGCGTTTAGCAACACCATTCTGCTCAGGAGTATATGTAGTGGTAGTCTCCCTCTTAATGCCAGCTTCTCTGCAAAAGTCTTTGAACTCATTTGACTCATATTCAGTGCCATTGTCAGTCCTCAAAATCTTGATCTTCTTTCCTGTCATATTTTCCACCAAGGCTTTGAAGGTACGGAACCACATGAAAGCCTCATCCTTCTTCTTCAAGAAGTATATCCAGGTTGTGCGGGAGAAGTCATCAGTGAATGTCATATAGTAAGAACATCCTCCCAGGGATGTCACGGGTAGCATACCAGATAGATCAGAATGGACCAGTTGCAAAATATCAGATGTCTTTGTGACACTTGAGGGGAAAGGTCCCTTTGTATGCTTTCCTTCGGCACAACCCTTACATACACCTTCATGATTATTTCCAAAGTCAGGCATCCCTGTCACCACCTTCCTTGCTTCGGGAAGGGCCTTGTAATGAAGGTGTCCAAATCTTCGGTGCCATAGTTCGGTTTGTCGGATAGTATCACAAGTCATAGCTCCCAATGGACTCCCTCCAACCTGGTAGAGTGTACCAACTCTAAAGCCAATTGAGATAGCTTCCTTGAAGCTCTCCTTCCACATGAGCACCTTTCCATCAGAGAAGGTTACATTGAATCCTTTGTCTTCCATGGCAGATACAGACACAAGGTTCTTCTTCAATTTAGGTACATAGAGTACATCTTGCAAACGGAGGACTTGTCCTTGAGACAAGTGGAGGGTCACAGTCCCTGTCCCTTTCACGGGATATGTGGCATTATCCTCAAGGATAATTTCTAGATTAGTATCCCTTTCAACCATGTCAGAAAGTGCTTCCTTGAATCCGGTGATGTGTCTTGAGGCACCACTATCGATTAGCCAGACATCCATAGTGTCGGGCGGAGATGCGGCTGAGAGAGCAGATACAAGAATATACTCATTTCTTTTATCAACAACATTAGACTCCTCATACCTGGTATTTCTGGACCTTTTAGAAGGTTGATTGTTTCCTCCAAAGTGAGCCTTCCTCTTTCCTTTGGATTTGTCATTTCTTCGATTCCCATTCCTTCAGTTGTTGTTGTTATCGTTACTATCGGGAGAATCCTTCTTGAAGGGGCATTCTCTAGCATAGTGTCCAGGCCTATGGCAGGTGAAACATTTACCCTTCTTCTCTTGAGTCTTTGTCCTTCCTTTGTCCTTAGAACCACCAGAGTTCTTCTTTCGGGAATGAGCACCATAGGCAGCATTTCTTTCATTATCAAATTCCTTCATCCTTGTTTCTTCTTGCATACATCTAGACAGAAGCTCATCAAAGTTAGGAATGGTATTGTTGTTGAGAATGGTAGTTGTGAATACTTGCCATTCATATGGAAGTCCTCCAAGTGTGGTGAGAACCATCTCACGATCAGCTATTGTCTCCCCAATAGCTAGCAGATTGTTCCTGGTTTCGGTCAACTTCATAAAGAAAGTTTGAATAGACTCGTCTCGGCCCTTCTTCATATTCTTCAACTTGTTCTTGAGGGATAGCACTTGGTTCACATTGTTTACTTGGAACATAAGTATCAATTTGTCATACATCTCCTTGGATGTGCCTAGTTCAGATATGTAGGCAACCAGACTCTTATTTATGGATTCCCTGATCAGCAGCTTTGCTCTGATTTCACCCTTCTTATACTTGTTTCTAACAGCAGCAGAGGCATTGGATGGAGGTTCTTGAATCTTCCCTGTCACATGATCCAGGAGATCATGATCTTCCAATTTTAGGTCTAATATCATCTTCCAGGCATGGAAGTCATCACTTCCAGTCAGCTTGTCATTCTCCTTGAATTCAAGACTAGTGGAACCCATTTCCTTCGATGATGATTGCTATAGATAGAGTTTGTCTTCACCTCACCTCTGATACCATGTAAAGTTTTGTAGATGTTCTATGCTAGGAGCAATTTCACTTTTCTTACAGCAATCATACAAGTAGTTAAGCAAAATGCAGATAGAACATAAAAGTAGATCTTACAGAAGACAAATCAGAAACAGGAAAAATGTGTGTGTTCGTTTCGGCGGTCAACAGGATGCTTCAACCAGCAAAGTCTCCTTTGGTCAGCCAGCCCAGCATGTGTCACAACAGTCCTCCAATCAGCAAATGAGTCAACCCAAGTCAACTCCACAAAAGTCAACGATGTCCTGAAAAAGTCAACGCAGGGCAGCAAGCTAAAAGTCAACGCAGCAGCAAAACGGTCAACCCTTTGACCTCGATTTCTGTGCCAAGTAGTACGGCCTTCCAAAATCGAACCTTCCACCAGTTTTCAGCTTGATTGGACCATGCGTTGACCAAAGTCAACGCTGGTCAAACTTTCTGCGAAACCCTAGCAGCAGAAAAGTCGTACTTCAGCTCAGCCGTACGGTCTGTCCTCTTTCTCCTTCCCACGTGTGGCTGAAATTCGTCCTCCAGGTAGCTCGTACTATTTCAGATGAGATAGGAAGATGTGAGTTGTGTTGTGATGAAATGCTCTTCAACTTTTCCTGTATTTATATCCATCAATGAGGGTGTGTGACACATCTGTTGGGCATGTGAGCCTACATTACAAAACTGGCCGACCTTGCACATATAATTTATTAAGAATAATAAATTCAAAATATAAGTTCTGCTCATCGGATTAAGACATATTTTATATGGATTTTACACCTCTCACAAAGAGGAATCCAACAAAAATAATAGCCTCTTAATCTGAGCATCATAACATGGAGTTTGGACCTAGTTGTCCAAATTTAACACCCCTCCACTACCCCATTCTGTTGTGGATTGTAAGGAGTTGTATATTCTATTCTGATGCCTTCCTTCACACAAATATCAGTGAAGTCTTTATCAATATACTCTCCACCATTATCCAGTGAAAAACCTTGATCTTCTTCCCCTGTCACATTCTCCACGAGAGCCTTAAACTCCTTGAAACAATCAAAGACCTCGTCCTTGGTCTTCAAGAAGTAGATCACAATTTTACTTGAAAGGTAATCAATAAAGGTGACGAAGTATTAGGCACCTTGGTCTTCAAGAAGTAGATCAAAATTTTACTTGAAAGGTAATCAATAAAGGTGACGAAGTATTAGGCACCTTGGTCTTCAAGAAGTAGATCAAAATTTTACTTGAAAGGTAATCAATAAAGGTGACGAAGTATTAGGCACCATTGAGAGATCTAGTGGACATCAAGCCACAAATATCTGAATGTATAAGTCCTAACACGCCATATGCTCTACTGTCACTTCTTGGGAATGTTGCGTTAGCATACTTCCCAAGAACGCATCCTCTGCACACATCATCGTGTTTCATGCCAAGTTATGGAACTCCTGTTATTGTCTCCTTGAGCATCTTGAATGCTCCATGGTGTAGAGGTCCCATTCTTCTATGCCATAACTCATTCAATTCCTTCCCACTGCGTATTACTGCCATTGGAGAGTCGAGCTGCAACCTGTGAAAATTTGTATTACCCAGAATCCTACTACAGCAACTGATGAGAAATCTCCTATCTGTTAATTCCTTTTAAAAAATTATTTACGGTTTTCTACTGTAAACAGCGAAATCTCATACACTACAGCCTTCACAAATTAACTGCGGAAAAATAAAAAGTGCGGAAACAAAATCTGAACAAGAGTAAAACATAGACACAAGTGACACCATTGTTTTTGGACCAATGTCCCCGGAAAAACCCAATGCGAGAAAACCAGTGCAACAGCTGAGGTTTTATATATAATGCAATAAATTCTGATTACAAATCTATGATTGTCGAATCTGACAAATCATACAGAGAAATCTGACAAGCAAAATCTCGTGAGACAAAACTAACTCTACCACGGGAATCTGGTATTGACTCGCACCTGAAACGAGTTGCTTTCTGCTACCTCTATGCAGTGACTCACCCACAAAGTCTCTAAGTCACAATTGAAGTTACTCTCTGTCTCTGCGTTGGATCTCTTTGTTGGCTGGAAACTAGAATCTTCTGGCCTCCGGGAACTGGCACTGACCCTCTGTTGTCTCCTCAACAGAAAAACGAACTCCCTCTCAGCTCTGCACAGTGATGCATAACCTCTGCAGCTCTGCGTTGCTCTCTGTGGCTTTTGCTGCCTTCTCTGCTATGCACTCTCTGGACTAGGAATTCTTCCAACCGGAATTACTACCCCTCTCTACAAAGGTCTCTTAATCAATTTTCTCCCTGAGCCCTACTCACTAAAGAATTTCAATCTCTTGATCCTCTCCGTGTACGTTTCCAAATGACCCTTCAAGTCCTTCTTATAATCTTCTCGTTGAGACTTCAACGACCGAGATTAAATCGTTAATCAACGACTAAGATTAACTTTGACTTGATCTTTGTCTTCTCTAGAAGATTCACACTTTGTTTTATTAATACCCTTTAATTATTTTATTTACCTAAGTTTAGACTTAGGATCCTTTTAAAAATAATTAATTATTTTTATACAACACTCTTTGAGTGGGATTTTCACAAACAATTTCTGGGTTCTTTGAAATACATGTGCCTAAGCCTCCCTGCAAATTTTGGGACTTAGAGCACATTCAATGCTACCGAAATCAACACTCCCTCTTAGCGAGTAATGTGCTTTAGCAATACGCCCTGCTGAGTACTGCTCTGATTCTGTAACATCTCCAATTACGCTGCTGATGTCTGACATCGCTGCCCACCAACACTGCTTTCTTGCATCTGTGTTGATGTCGACCCTGCATGTTGCTGCCAACTGCCACTGCATTACAACTGAAAAACATCCAATACTGAACTAAGTCTTCAGCATGATGCATCTTGGTGTTGAAGATCTGACAGCTGCTAGTCTCTGTGTTGTCCCTCTGAAGCTTTTGCACAGCTGCTGACTTATGCACTGTGCCTTCCTGCACTATTGCCAACTCTGCTCTGCGTTGCTCAGACTCTGGGACTCACTAACCACTGCACTGTCACTTCTGCACTCCTTTGCACCAACACTCGTTGTTGCATCTATGTTGATGTCGACCCTGCATGTTGCTGCCAACTGCCACTGCACTGCAACTGAAAAACATCCAATACTGAACTACGTCTTCAGCGTGATGCATCTTGGTGTTGAAGATTTGACTACCACTGCACTGCAACTGAAAAACATCCAATACTGAACTAAGTCTTCAGCATGATGCATCTTGGTGTTGAAGATCTAATAGCTGCTAGTCTTTGTGCTGTCCCTCTGAAGCTTTTGCGCAGCTGCTGACTTCTGCACCGTGCCTTCCTGCATTGTTGCCAATTCTGCTCTGCGTTGCTCGGACTCTGGCACTCACTAACCACTGCACTGTCACTTCTACACTCCTTTGCACCAAATGGCACTCGTCCATCCTGCTACATCTGATCTAGGCTCACATAGCAAGGTAATGATACGAGAGGTGTACTCCTCAAGGATCCTGCCCAACTGCAACTCTATTGAGCTACAACTCTATATCACCCCAGCGCTCCCCTGGCGATATGTGAGCGATCATGGTGAACTCCTCATCGATCCTTGCAAATGCAACCTACGAATCATGCTTCTCGTCTTTGTCCTTCTTGAGAGGACGTTGTGTAGCGTAATGTCCCATCTTGCCACATCGGAAGCAATTGATCTTTGAGACGTCTTTCTTACGTCTTTGCTGCTCTTGTTGTCGCTTTGATGCAACGGTTGCATCCTCCTCCTCCTCCTTCGATTTCTTCCCAATGTTGTTGTTGCCCTCAATTTGGCACTTGAGTAAGTCTCTCCTCATCTTTTCCTGCTAAAGAGCTCCCCACATTGCCTCCCAGTTCGGCAAATTTTCTCTGCCCAAGATGCTCTAGACAAAGACTTGATAGTCTTCAGACACTAAGTGAGGGCCAATCTAACCATCTTTGTGGCCTGAGGAACTGCTCCTACAACTGTCAGGTGATCTCGGTTCTCTTGAAGTCTAAACAAGAACAGAGCAATGCGCTCACCCTTTTGCATCCTTGTAGTTCGCAATTTTTCCTTTAAGAACATCTTCTGCTACTCAGAAGTCCCTTTGCTAGCAATGTGACACACGACATTATCCCTCACTCCATCGAGGATCAAGCGCTTTGCCTTAGCCATATCTTTCTTGAATACCTTCAGCGGATCTGCTTCAACAAGTTCAGCTATCACACCATCAATGAAGGCTTTGAGATCATGTTCATCCAGAAGGCATCTGATCCTTGCCTGCCAAATCACATAGTTGGAGGCTCCCTCCAACCGATCTTGATCTCTCAGCCCACTTGCTGCCATCTCTGCCGACTAAAAAATAGATCGAACTAGCTCACTCTCTCTCCTCTGCGCAGCTGTTGGTCTGGCCTATGCATTAGCTGCTGGAGATACTAGATTTGCCACACAATATTGTTGCTCAGTTATCTAGAACTAGAATAGGAATTCTCTAAGGAAGATAATCCCCCACACGTTGTCGATCTATTGCCTCTAACCCTCTGCGCCGCTGGCTCTATGTTGATTTTTGTAGCATTGGAAAGTGCTCTAAGCCCCAAATTTGGTGGAAAGGCTTAAACACGAGTATTTCAAAGAACCCAGAAACCATTTGTGAAAATCCACTCGGTTAATGTTTTATTAAAGTAATTAATTATTTTAATAGAGACCCTAAGTCTAAACTTAGAGAAAATAAATAATTAAAAGACATTAATAAAACAGAGTGAGAATAATCTAGAAAAGGCAGAGATATGATGCAGGGGCAATAGACACTAGCCAGCAATGTAGGGGGTTTTGTCCACATGTTGTGGCTAGGAGGGTTCAAAATCATTGAATTGTAACAGCTAAGTGTCAATACCTCAGCTGACTATTGCATTTAGATCAGTTAGAGTTAGTAGAATTCGAATAGTTTAGCCATCTGTCATGTTTCAGTTATTCGAGTAAATTGTAATTAGGCCTTTGATTTTCTAAACGGTCCTCACCGAGGAACCAAAGAGACACATTGTAATGTATATAAATTGTATTCCTCGGATGTATTGAGGAAGAGAGATTCTGCAATAAAATTTGTGTGTTAAGCAATTGCTTCCGGTTGAATGAATTTCAATTCTGTTGATTATCAAACTGTCTTGAATTGGTATTTGTGAGGAAATTTGTTTAACTGTGAGGCGATTGAACTCTGCGCGTATATAATTTCTGAATGAAACTATTGTACAATCTCTGCATCCCTCTATCTATTGTTTCTCTCAATTTGTTCGAACGAGCTCTGTGAATTAAATCCCAAGTCCAGACGAAGTCTGTGTGTAAAACTGTGGTCGTTGAACTCTGTTTAATGATAGTAGAAATCCCGCTTAATAAAGAGATAAATTTGTTTTGCTGTCGATTGGAATCCTGCCCCGAGGCTAGACCTGAGTTAGTGAATACGGAGGATAGCGTAACCCGACTAAAACCGGGGTCAACCACTGTTCCAAAACCGTGAGTGGGTTAGCGAAACCGGACTGCCCATATCGCACCACTTTTGTGAGATGAGTAGTATTTTCCATTTGGGAGCGATTCCATAGAGCAGTGGACAGGTGGCGTACAACGGGATTCCGAAAACCGCCTTTTCGCATGCCATCGTGTGCTAACGTTCGAACCAGGGAGGCCACGCAATATCGTTGAACGTCGTCGATTTGGAGGGAAGCCATCAGACAGTGGTCGTATTCAGAAGATGCACGAAGGATAACCAAGGTACGGTGCAAGTATTTGATTGGGCCATTGATTATATATGTGGGCCCGAGGCCTAAAGTTGTTTGGTTAAGAAAAGCGTCGGGTATTAATACAAAGTTTCGAAGGGTTAAACCTTGGTTATAAGGTTTGGCGGTAGAATATAAAGTTCGGGAGATATAATTTAATTTCAAAGTTTGTTGATTATGTTTATTTGTCAAATTTCTCGAATTTGACAAATAAAATTACAAGAAGTCATGGAAGACCACGTGGCGAGGAATTGAGTCAATTGAGGTGAAAATGCTGACAGAGCTACGCAAAGAGACCAGCTCTCCTTAAGGGCCAACTTTCAGTTTGGTTGCTGTCATTTGTGGTATCAGAGCGTTTTTGAGTTGTTTTTGCAGAGAATTAACATGGCAATCCGAGTTGGTAGAGGCGCTGGCAGGAGGAGAGGCGGACCCGTTGCCAATGTAGAAGTGTTGGGAATTTTGCAGAGGTTCGAGGCCAGAATGGATGCCATGGAGCGAAGACAGCCCAGAGATCCTGAAGACATCAGTGAACCTGAATTAGAAGAAGCGAAAGAAAATGTTGAGATTCCTCCTCACTTGAGGCTCCTCAGAATTGTTCTGGGGTCTGCAATTAAGCCCAGGATTGAAGTGTCGAGTTTTGCAGGAGGACTGATTCCAGAGGAACTGGTGGATTGGATTAATGAAATGAACAAGCGCTTCGACTATGAAGAAATAAGCGAAGATAAAAAGGTCAAGTTTGCAGTGACAAAGCTGAAAGGACATGCTGCACTCTGGTGGGATGGAGTGCAGGCAGAAAGGAGGAGAGTTGGCAAGCAGCCTATCAAAAGCTGGACCAGAATGATGGCTAAATTCAAAGGTAAATTCTTGCCTAGTGATTATCAGCTAACATTGTTTAGGCAAATGCAGAACCTGAGACAGAGGTTGCTGACAGTAAAAGAATACACAGAGGAATTCTATAGAGTAAGCATAAGAGCTGGGCAATTTCAAGACACACCAGAGAAGACTGCCAGATATGTGAATGGTCTCAAGCTGGAGATCCAAGATGAGATTGGTCTTCTGTCTCCTAAGACAGTGGAAGAGGCCTACCAGATGGCCTTGAAAGCAGAGGAGAAACTCCTGAGGAAGCAGTCTGCCAAGAAGAAAGGTACTTTCCGTGGAAAGGAAAGTCAGGGTGGTAGAGGAAAGCCTACTACACCTAGGGATGGAGCTAACAGTAGCTCACCTCAGAATGCATCTACAGAGGATGATGCAAGGGGCAGAAGGGGTTCTTACAGAGGAAAAGGAAGAGGAGGCAGAGACAGAGACAGAGGCAGAGGTAGGGAATTGAGGTGCTATAGATGTCAGCAAGTGGGACATAAGCACTATGAGTGTCTAGAGAATGTGGGTGCTGGTCCAAAAAATGTTGTTGTTGCCCAGGCTGGAGAAGAGGCAGAAATTGAAGAAGAAATTCTACCGGAGAGGGGAGAGTCCTTGGTGGTTAATAAGGTCCTGTTGAAACAAACCAAAGAGGTCACTGAGCCTGCACAAAGGAAGACTTTGTTTAGGAGCATATGCAAAGTCCAAGGGAAATGCAACCAGCTAGTTATTGATAGTGGCAGCACAGACAATCTGGTTTCCACTGAGGTAATAGAGAAGTTGAAGATGAAGACAAGGGAGCATCCGACTCCCTACAAGGTGTCCTGGCTACATAAAGGGCACCAGCTGATTGTAAAAGAACAGTGTGAGATAGAGCTACAAATGGGAAAATACAAGGATAAGGTCCTGTGTGATGTAATGCCCATGGATGTGTGTCACATACTGCTGGGTAGACCTTGGCAGTTTGACAGAGCAGCGGTGCATGATGGCAAGAAGAACACTTACAAGTTCTTCAAGGATGAGGTACATCATACATTGATACCCATGGAAGAAGGAGAGCCATCTAGCAGAGTGATTGATCCAAAGACCTTGTTGCTGAGCGGGAAGGAATATCTGCAGCAGATAGAAAAAGAAGAGGTAAGTTTTGCTTTAGTTTGCAAACCTAAGGTAGTTCTTACTTCTACGAAGATCTCTGATTTGCCAGTAGAAATCCAAGAGATGTTAGACAATTATTGTGACATTGTTGTGGATGATTTACCTGATGAGCTGCCACCTTGAGAAAGATCAGCCATCAGATAGATTTTATCCCTGGTTCAAATCTGCCAAATAAGGCAGCCTACAGAATGACTCCCACAGAAAATGAGGAAATCAGGAGACAAGTACAGGAATTGGTGGACAAGGGACTGATCAGAGAAAGTTTGAGTCCATGTGCAGTACCAGCAGTATTGAGCCCAAAGAAAGATGGAGTCTAGAGGATGTGTACTGATTCCAGAGCAATCAATAAGATAACAATCAGGTACAGATTCCCTTTGCCTAGAGTTGAAGATTTAATGGATTGTTTGAGTGGTGCTAAATATTTTTCAAAGATAGATTTAAAAAGTGGATATCATCAGATCAGAATAAGAGAGGGTGATGAGTGGAAAACTGCCTTTAAAACAAATGAAGGACTATATGAATGGATGGTCATGCCTTTTGGGTTGTCAAATGCACCTAGTACTTTTATGAGACTTATGAATGAAGTATTGAAAGAATTCATTGGTAAATTTGTGATAGTGTATCTGGATGATATATTAGTTTTCAGCAAAACCAAAGAAGAACATTTAAGGCATCTTAACTATGTCTTGAAGAAGTTGCACCAAGAGAAACTGCTGATAAACTTAAAGAAATGCTCATTCATGAAAGAGGAGTTGGTGTATTTGGGTTTTGTTGTTTCTGCAGAAGGATTGAAGATGGACCCAGAAAAGGTTAAGGCAATTGTGGAGTGGCCTTCACCCAGAAATGTTTTTGAGGTAAGAAGTTTCCATGGGCTTGCCAGTTTTTACAGAAAGTTTATAAGAAACTTCAGTAAGATTAATGCACCCATCATTGAGACAATAAAGAAGAGAAAACAACCATTTAAATGGACTGCTGAAGCAGAAAGAAACTTTAAACTTTTGAAGCAAAAGATAACTGAGAAGCCTGTTTTGATTCTGCCTGATTTTACTAAACCATTTCAAGTGAAGTGTGATGCCAGTGGGGAAGCCATTGGAGCTGTGCTGAGTCAGGATGATAGGCCTGTAGCCTATTTCAGTGAAAAACTGAATGACACCAGAAGAAAGTATTCCTCTTATGAGAAGGAATTCTATGCAATTGTTTAGGCATTGAAAAAGTGGAGACATTATTTAATGTCCAGGGAATTTGTATTATATTCTGATAATCATGCTTTGCAGTACATTGTACAACAGCCCAAGTTGAATCATAAGCATGCCAAATGGGTTGAATATCTCCAAGGTTTTAACTTTGTTTTGAAACACATAAGTGGCCAAGTAAATAAAGTAGCTGATGCTTTGAGTAGGAGGCACATGCTTGTTCAAGAAACCAATTTTGAAGTTGTAGGATTTTATTTTCTCAAAGAATTGTATAAAACAGATTCAGATTTTAAGGAAGCATTTGAGGCATGTTGTAATCCTGTTCTAACAGATAGAAGCCAGTGGCTGGATTATTTCTTGCAGGAGGACTTACTATTCAGAAGAAACCAACTGTGTGTACCAAAATGTTCCATGAGAGAAAACTTAATCAAGGAGAAGCATAGTGGTGGACTTGTTGGACACTTTGGTACTGATAAAACTTATGAGCAGCTGAGTCACTTCTATTATTGGCCTAAGATGAGAACAGAAGTGGACAAGTTTGTGAAGAATTGCAAAATTTGTCAATATGCCAAAGGAAGGAGCCAGAATGCAGGATTGTACACTCCCTTGCCTATTCCAGACAGGCCTTGGGATATGGTGAGTATGGATTTTGTTCTAGGATTGCCCAAGACTCAGAGAGGGAATGATGCAGTCTTTGTTGTAGTGGACAGATTCTCCAAGATGGCACATTTTATTCCATGTTATAAAACTAGTGATGCCACCCATGTTGCTAACTTGTTTTTCAAAGAAGTTGTTAGGTTGCATGGGTTGCCCAAGAGTATTGTTTCAGACAGAGACACCATATTTGTGGGCCATTTTTGAAGGACACTGTGGAAGAAACTTGGTACCAAACTGGGTTTCAGCTCAGCTTATCATCCTCAGACTGATGGACAAACTAAGGTAGTGAATAGGAGTCTAGGAAATTTGTTGAGAAGTCTTGCAGGAGAGCATCCCAAGCAGTGGGATCATATTTTGCCCCAGGCAGAATATGCATATAATGACTCACCAAACAGGAGCACAGAGCAGAGCCCGTTCCATATTGTCTATGGAATGCACCCGAGAGGAATATCAGAGTTAAGAAACCTGGGAAGGGCAGAGCTAAGGAGTGCAGAAGGTGAGGAATTTGCTTCAGAGATCCAAGCCATACATGAACAAGTGAAACAACAACTACAAGGCAGCAGCATCAAATATAAAGGTAGAGTAGACTTGAGCTAAAAAGAAGTCCATTTTGAAGTGGGAGATCTGGTTTTGGCACACTTGAGAAAGGAGAGATTCCCAAGGAAGCAGTATAATAAACTGAAGTTCAAAAAGATTGGGCCATGCAAGATACTTAGAAAGTTTTCTGCAAATGCTTATGAGATTGAATTGCCACCTGATGTTGGAATATCTCCCATTTTTAATGTTGCAGATTTGTACAAGTATGAGGATGATGGTGCAGAAGAAAGACCAGCAGACAAGGAACAGATTGAGTGGGAAAAGCAGCTACCTCCAGCACAACCATTACAACCAAAGAAGATATTGGACAAAAGAGTGTTCAGGAAGACTAGAGGACAAGAGTACTTTCAGTACTTAATCAAATGGAAGGACAAGCCAGAGGAAGATGCCACTTGGATGACTAAAGGGAGGTTACAGAAGATAGGCAGATCAGTGGAAGAGCTCATGGACAGGAGACCATGAAGAAAATTGCCCTCGGGAGTCTGATGCAGGGGCATTAGACACTAGCCAGAAATGTAAGAGGTTTTGTCCACATGTTGTGGCTAGGAGGGTTCAAAATCATTGAATTGTAACAGCTAAGTGTCAATACCTCAGCTGACTATTGCATTTAGATTAGTTAGAGTTAGTAGAAGTCGAATAGTTTAGCCATCTGTCATGTTTCAGTTATTCGAGTAAATTGTAATTAGGCCTTTGATTTTCTAAACGGTCCTCACCGAGGAACCAAAGAGACACATTGTAATGTATATAAATTGTATTCCTCGAATGTATTGAGGAAGAGAGATTCTGCAATAAAATTTGTGTTAAGCAATTGCTTCCAGTTGAATGAATTTCAGTTCTGTTGATTATCAAACTGTCTTGAATTGGTATTTGTGAGGAAATTTGTTTAACTGTGAGGCGATTGAACTCTGCGCGTATATAATTTCTAAATGGAACTGTTATACAGTCTCTGCATCCCTCTATCTACTGTTTCTCTCAATTTGTTCGAACGAGCTCTGTGAATTAAATCCCAACCCCAGACGAAGTCTGTGTGTAAAACCGTGGTCGTTGAACTCTGTTTAATGATAGTAGAAATCCCGCTTAATAAAGAGATAAATTTGTTTTGCTGTTGAATGGAATCCTGACCCGAGGCTAGACCTGAGTTAGTGAATACGGAGGATAGCGTAACCCGACTTAAACCGGGGTCAACCACTATTCCAAAACCGTGAGTGGGTTAGCGAAACCGGACTGCCCATATCGCACCACTTTTGTGAGATGAGTGGTATTTTCCATTTGGGAGCGATTCCATAGAGCAGTGGACACGTGGCGTACGACGAGATTCCGAAAACCGCCTTTTCGCGTGCCATCGCACGCTAACGTTCGACCAAGGAGGCCACGCAATATCGTTGAACGCCATCAATCTGGAGGGAAGCCATCGGACAGTGGTCGTATTCGGAAGATGCACGAAGGATAACCAAGGTACGGTGCGAGTATTTGATTGGGCCATTGATTATATATGTGGGCCCGAGGCCTAAGGTTGTTTGGTTAAGAAAAGCATCGGGTAATAATACAAAGTTTCGAAGGGTTAAACCTTGGTTATAAGGTTTGGCGGTCGAATATAAAGTTCGGGGATATAATTTAATTTCAAAGTTTGTTGATTATGTTTATTTGTCAAATTTCTCGAATTTGACAAATAAAATTACAAGAAGTCGTGGAAGACCACGTGGCGAGGAATTGAGTCAATTGAGGTGAAAACGCTGACAGAGCTACGCAAAGAGACCAGCTCTCCTTAGGGGCCAACTTTCAGTTTGGTTGTTGTCAGATCAAATAATGTTATAATCTTAACCGTCGAATATAAAGTTCGGGAGATATAATTTAATTTCAAAGTTTGTTGATTATGTTTATTTGTCAAATTTCTCGAATTTGACAAATAAAATTACAAGAAGTCGTGGAAGACCACGTGGCGAGGAATTGAGTCAATTGAGGTGAAAACGCTGACTGAGCTACGCAAAGAGACCAGCTCTCCTTAGGGGCCAACTTTCAGTTTGGTTGTTGTCAGATCAAATAATGTTATAATCTTAACCGTTGATTATAGATCTGATCTCGGTCATTGATTTCTCAACAACAAGAATATAAAGGAACGCTTGAGAGTCATTTGGAGAGACACACAGAGTGAATCTTGAGATCGAATTCTTCTGACGGAGAAGTGCTCGGATGAAGATCAGATCTAAGTGATCAAGTGCAGTGAGGGGCAGAGTAACATCCAGAGAGAGAGATTTTCTCAACCGGAGAATCATCAGCAGAGAGAGGCAGGAAGACGTCCAACAGAGCCAGCGTAAAGCCAGTCAAGGTGACGCAAAGGCTACGCAGAGCTAGTCAGGGCTACGCAAAGGCTGTGAAGAGGTTCAGAGGGAGTCTGAGATTCAACTATCGGATCAGATCTAGAAGCTAGACGCTGGGGTGTGAGACCGGGAGGCCCAAATCTGTGATTTTGGGAGTTAGATTGACTTGCTGCTAGAGTGACGCAGTACCTAGAGAAGGTGACGCAGGGCCTACGCAATCACTACGCAAGGACCTCTAGAGGCAGCTTTTCCAGTGACCAGATCAGCTGGATTTTCCAATGATTGTGCGAGGTAAAACTCACAATTTCTTTCTGTCAGTATTCCTCTTTGTAACTGAATAACCATTGAGGTATTCAGAGATTTATTCAGGATTTTCTACTGCTTAATAATACAAACCCTCAAATCTGTTGCACCAGTTTTCCCGCATTGGGTTTTTCCAAGGACTTGTGTCAAAAAATAATTTTCCTATGTGTTTGATTTCTTGCTTAGTTTCCTTGTTTCGAAATCATATTTACTCAATGTAGGTTGCTTCAGCAATTACTTCAATAATTAAGATCTGAATTAATTATGTAAATGTAATTTACTTAATAGGACAAGTACACTCAGTTGATGCAGTAGGATTCCTTAGATTTTCAGATCTAGGAATTTTCACATAGTATCAGAGCATTTGATGTGAAACAAGAAGAGCAGATATGAATCTGAAGTGAAGGTCGAATTGTTGCAGCAGCAGCAAATCAAATCCCCAGAGGGATTAGACAAATCTAGCCAGGAGGGTTGAAGTCTTGAGGTTGTCTCTCTCTGAGTTAGTCGACAGAGAGGTAAGGCTTCCGGTTCAAGATTTTTCCAAGGCAGAGGGAGTTGCGCAGAGCCTTCACCCAGAGCCAGAGGGACACAGTTTTTCTGCAGGTGGTTGTCAGGCAGAGAATTGTCAGAAGAAAGAAAAAACACATAGCGGGGAGACGACAATAGAATGAGTAGCAGTGCCTATTTCTGGAGCAGCACAGAGCAGAGCAGCAATAGCGTACCAAAAGCAGCACAGTGAACAGGAGTGCAACGCAGTGCAGATCAGTGTTGCACAGTGCAGAGCAGCAACAACGCAATGCAGAGAGGGGCAGCGCAGTAGTTACCAGCAGTCAGAGTCCTCAGCACCGAGGTGCATCCATTGAACACTTGTTCAGTTTTGGGTGAGTTCATCTATTTCTCTCGGCAGCTGAGTTGCAGTGCAAACGCAGTGTTAGCAGTGGCAATGCTAGCAGCATAGCAGATGCAACACTTGAGAGGGAGTTGTAATACGGATGCAGCAATGGCAATGGCAGTGGCAGTGTCATGGGCAGTAGTATTGTAATATTCCCAATTAGCTTTGCTAATTGGAATATTTCATTTTTGTTTAATTTTGCCGCTTTAGCTAGAAATAATAAATAAAGTGAGAAATAAGAGGGGTTACCTCACTTTATTCACCTCACTTTATAAATAAAGTGTTTTTCCTAGTTGATTGACGTTATAACTTAGAGAAGGGGCCTTGGGGGTCCACATGAGTATGATGGGGAGGCATCAGGCTGACCCAAGGTTAACTGCGCAGGCCAGGGAGAGTGAAGGACGCAGTCAAGGTTTTGGAGGGAGTTTAGCACTATAAAAGGTGGGGTTCTCACCTCATTTGGACATGCATGATTTGATATTGATATTGAGAGCTAGACTTCTGTCTGCTTCAGCACGTCGGTTGTTTAGTCGGTCTGCAGCACTGTTTAGTGCAACCGAGTGTCTCCGGTCGGAGATCTCACCCTTAGCCTCGGGGGACTTCGAGTGCCTGCCCTGGTAAGGTTATTTCTGGTTTCACCCTTAGCTTCGGGGGACTTCGAGTGCCTGCCCTAGTAAGGTTATTTTCTGAGTAACATCCTTCAGTTTCAGTGGGAATTGGTAGCATTTTCAGGTGGAGATTTGGAGAGGAAGAAGCCCTTCTTGTGGCTGCGCAGATTTGAAAAGGAGGGACGTTGTTCCAGGGGAAAAGAGGACGCAGATCAGCCTTAGAGAGAGGACGCTGTTCCAGGAAGGACGCAGTTCAGATCTGAGAAGGAGGGACGCTGTTCCAGGAGAAGAAAGTACGCAGATCAGGCTTAGAGAGGGGACGTTGTTCTAGGAGACAGAAGAACGCAGATCTGAAGGCACATTGATAGATCCAGACTTGGAGAGTACAGATCTGAAAGGGTATTTGCAGATCTAGTTCTGTAGGGTGCAGATCTGGAGATATAGCATTAGATCCAGCTTGGGGGATTGCAGATCTGAAGAGATATTGGCAGATCCAGCCTAGATCTGAAGAGATAACATCAGATCCAGCCTTGGAGGTTGCAGATCTGAAGAGATATTATCAGATCCAGCATAGATTTGAAGGGGTAACAGTAGATCTGATCTAGGAGGACGCAGATCTGGATTGGAGGCTTCAGATCCAGTAGATCTGAGCATACAGGACGCAGATCCATCAGGGAGGACGCTGATCTGGTGAGCAGGATTGTGTGAGAGGGGCTTGACAGCGTTTTCCAGCATTCAGGAGCTGAACCATTCATCTGGAGGTTTTTGTGACTAGCATTCCATCTGTTTCTGCGCTGTCACTAGCAAAGACAGCGTTTTCATTGATGAGGGTTCGGAGAACCGATATCAGCCATCTTCTAGTCTTCAGCTCACAGTTTCATTGCATTCCAGCAGCAGCTCTTCATAGCAGCTCTCCAGTCAGCTAGGACGCTGTCCATATTTGCAGCCATCATTTGTTCTGAGAGGGTCTCCACTTGCCTAGGGCAGGATAGGTGCACTTACCAATGGATTTTCTTGTACTCCTCTCTGTGTACTTTCGAGAGGATTAATAAAATGGCTCAGTTTCTGGCATTCTATGTGTACTTGTTCCATGATCTGGTTCCAGCATTGTAGTTTCTATATCTGTCTGGCATATTTCTGTGTATTACTGGTTATTTCCCTTTGGGGATATTACAAGTATAGTGGCAGTAGCAGTGCAGAGGTTGATGGACTTCAGCAACGCAGAGGATGCTTCAGGGACAGAGCAGTATGCAGCTGGCATGTTGTTAGAGCACGTTCCTCGCTAAGAGGGAGTGTTGATTTTTGTAGCATCAGGAGGTGCTCTAAGCCCCAAATTTGGTGGAGAGGCTTAGACACGGGTATTCCAAAAAACCCGTAAAACCATTTGTGAAAATTGCACTCGGTTAATGTTTTATTAAAATAATTAATTATTTTAATGGAGACCCTAAGTCTAAACTTAGGGAAACTAAATAACTAAAGGACATTAATAAAACAGAGTGAGAATAATCTAGAAAAGGCATAGATCAAGTCATGTTATAATCTTAGCCATTGATTAGAGATCTAATCTTGGTTGTTGATTTCTCAACGAGAAGACTATAAAGGAAGGCTTGAGGGTCATTTGGAGAGACACACGGAGTGAATCTTGAGATCAAATTTTTTCTCGACTGAGCAAGACTCGGATGAAGATCAAATCTAAGTGATTCAATGCAAAGTGAGGGGGGCAGTAGTAGCATCCAGAGAGAGATTTTCTTAGCCGGAGAATCATCGGCAAAGAGAGGCAGGAAGACGTCCAACAAAGCCAACGCAGAGGCGAGTGAGGGTGACGCAGAGGTCGCGCAGAGTCGATCGGGTGGCTATGTAGAGTTTGCATAGAGGTTCGGAGGGAGTCCGAGATTCAACTATCGGATCGGAGGAGAAGGATGCAACAGAGGAGAGCAATGGTGACCATGATGATGATAGTGATGTCGATTTTGATGATGTGGATTGATGCCTCATGAGCTACCGATCGCCTTGAGGCTTGTAGTTGTTTTGTATTTACTATTTCTATTTTCCATTGGCATTGCTACTACCTATGTAACACATTTTGATTTTCATGTTGTAATGAGAAAACTGCAGTATCTTATCTTTCTCGTATGGGATCATTGATGAATATGTCACAATTGTATTTGTATGCATAATGTTACTTTGTAAAACTTACATCTAGAAGAAGATTTATGTTTGAATCAATGAATTTGTATCATGAATGAGAATGTGTAAGAAACAAGGTTGCAGGGGAGCAGGATCCCCCCCCTCGAACCCGCGATCGAAGCACACTCCTTCGGGAGCGACTCGAGAGTGAACCCGAGAGCGAGGGAGCGAAATTTTTGCACCCTAGCCTTTTTTTGTAAAAAATATTTCAAATGCAATTTTTTTTCAAAGAAACAATCATTTTTTGAGTGGGGAAGCCTAATGATCAAGCCTATGGCCCTAGTATTGATATGTGATTCATAGTAATGTTAAATTCTTAAAGTAAAAGTGACATTCTCCTTCATATTCATTTTCATCCTTTTACTAAATTTTTAACATTACCATGAAATGACTCAGGGATTTTTTGAGAGTGGTTCAAACTTCGGACCTCGTTCGATTTCATATGGAGAAAGTAGAATTTTAGATATCATTCAAAATCCGAGCAGACTTATCAGCTTTTTCGAGATTTGGGGGGATTGCAATGTTTCCATTGGATTTTGTCATGTATTAGGGTATGGAACTCATATTTAATCAAGAGCATAAATCCCTCTATGTACCTTGATGTTAGTGACATTGGTTGCCAAACTCCTATATCATGATCCTACTAAAAAATGTACCCATCACTCAAACAAAATCTTGACTTGACATGTTATGTTTTTGATATCTTATGTTAATGCTTAGAGGGTGATATTAATGACAAAGAACCTATACAGATCAATAGGCAATGACAAAGATACCTCCCGGATATTAATGCTTAGAGGGTGATGTTAATGACAAAGATCCCGATTTTCCAACAAGACTCCAAAATTAGACATTTCTTGTGGCGGCAAGAGGCCCAAGCATTACCAATAGATAATAGATTTACTTGTCTTTTCTAGTTTCTAGTAGTTTTTATAATTGTTGACTCTTTCATATTTATTATGATATTTTTTTGTAAACAATATATGAAAATTTAAGTTTGAAGTTTGAAGTTGGCAATTATAACTCATTGGTAATGAATTATAAATATGGTGCTTCTTGAAATTTGAAAGTTGTTTCATTTTATCTCATCTTATAACATTTCATTTCATATCGAATATTCTTTGTTGTAATGGTTACACTTAGCTTACAAGTACAAGTTTGGGCATCAATGATGATAAATGTTGTATATTGAATTTTGAAAGCTTGATACTTTAAGATTGATGAATCACGAGACTCAATATGTTGTATGTTACTAACTTGTGGACGTGGTGGATGAAGATTATAACTTCTAGGATGATTGATGTGATATGGTTCAATCTATGTTTTTATGTTTTTTTATATCTAATTCATCATTCTACATGCTTTTGTTGACATATATGAATCAAAATATAAAAAAAATATATATTATATAAAAATTTGCTCCACGATTCGCTCCCGAACCAAACGTAGCTTCGAAAATGTCGCTCTCACTCCCACTCCCAAGTAACCTTGGTATGAAATATCTAATTTTTGATATATATATATATATATATATATATATAGCGTGTCCCTGTTCCGGGAGTCAACATGCCCGTGTCCGATACTCAAGTCCTCGCATCCCGTGTCCCCATGTCGTGTGACTTAGGAGAATAGTTGAGAGCATGTGCCATCCCATTCAAAGCTCTAACTTTACAAGCTAGCAAAAATATGAGCAACTCTTACTTTCCAAACCCTTAATATTCAAATTGTAAACAAAATCATGCAACATCCATTTATCATTTGAATTATATATATATATAATCATGTAACAAGTTGTTTTGAATGTAAAAAAATTGATCCTAGAGATGCTTCCATATTAGGTAGATGGTGTGTGTGTGTATATATATATATATATGGATAACATTGTACACTTTATCTATTTCTTTCAATTTCCATGAATCAAAATAGTACTAACTTATGCAATATGTTAGAAATATTAAATAAGAGACCCTATCATCTATAAAATAACCATGTTCCACCACTCCTTTATGGAGAGTCTTGAAGTAGGAGTTGTCAACAATCTTTGATCACATTAAAGATTCTTTAGATGAAATATTAGGTAATATCTCTAAAGTGTTTCAAAGGCATCCCTTTCAAAGTTTCTTATCTAATTGTTTCGAAGACCTTCAAGAAAAAATATTGTATCTCAAACAAAACAACTTTTTGAATGTTGATTTTACCATAACACCCCTAGTATACACATTCAAGGAGCTTTTCAAACCTTAACATCTCACAAAGAAATATATTGTAAAAAAACAAAAATGTAAATTTCTTAATCTAGCTATCGTTGATCTTCATTATTTATATTTTAGCCCTTGTAACGTATAAATAATTTGTAAGACATGTTTTTTCATGTCTTTTTTTATTATTTAGCCCTTGAAACAATTATTGTAAGATATCTTCTTCATGTCGGATTTAAAATAGAAATTTTTGAAAATTGAAATTTGAATTTTTGGCTCCAAGATAGTCAACTCATCCCTCCCTCAAGTAAAGTCGGCCCCAATGAAGAGACACACCCATTCACGAAGGCAAAACATTGTATAAATGCATTTGACCTCCTCCACAAAGGCACCATTTGAACTCTCACAAGAAGGACAGCTTTCGAACATTCAAGAAAAGGACAAGAAGGACGAAAAGAAGAACAAAGTTCATCTTTCTATCTCTCTCAAATTAACATCTCTCTCTCTAGGTCGCATGTGTGTTTCGAGCGACATATTCTCGGGCAAGCCTAATTTCTCGATAGACCGGGAGGATGAATTTCTAGGTTTTTGTACAGCTTTCTAGGAGGCCAAATTTCGACCTAGGTCAAATCAAATCAAAGTTGAGTTGCAGTGAAGATTGAAGGCTTCATTTAAGGGTTCGAGATTGGTTTTGACCATAAGCTTTGTTGGTTAGTTTGATGTCATAGTTGACTTGCAGCATTAGATGCATCTCTTTATGAAGAAGGTTGTTGAAATTTTTTCCCCTAAGTGGGTTCTCCTGGGGGTAAATCTTATGTTCTCTTTGTGCATTGTGATCTCTATTGTCCTTACTGTTTTATGGTTGAATTTATGAAGTGTAATTGCTTAATTGAAGTGTAATTGCTTATTGTGCTTGTATCTATTGCACTTGATTTACATGGGTCGAGGTGCTTCGGGAAGAAAGATCAACTAGCGTAAGTGAAGAAATGAAATTTACTAGAGGTTTGATAATTCATGGCAACCAATTGTAATATTTTCCAAACACAATTATGGACACCAAGCAACATGGATCAGCTTAGGCTACAACATGTTCCCACGGATCAATTGGTTGCACATATTCTCACAAAGGCCTTGGGCAAGGCAAAAGTGTCTACGTCGTGGATAGGATGGGAGTAGTGGAGAACACCTTCCTCGCTAAGAGGGATTGTTAGTTTTTTTATAGCAGACAGACATTTGTTCTAGTCTCTATGGTGTCTAAGAGGCTAATGAACACGAGATCTCCAAAACCCATAAAAGGTTTTGCATGAAATACCATAGAAACACCTCAATTAGATTAATTAGCCAATAATTAAATATTTCCCAAGTCTAACTTAGAAAACTCGAGTTAATTAAATACGATTAATTGAGGAAAATCGATTTTGCTCTAGAGACTTCCAAAAAAAGTGAGTTGATGGAGTCAAGATGATCTTAGCCATCGATTGTGATTAGATCATAGTTGTTGGTTGCTCAACGAGAGATTATAAAGAGCAAGTCGATGGAATTTGGAAAGAAACAAAAGACACTTGAGCGGATCGACTTCCCAGCTTTCATGATGATTCGACAAGAGCATAGTTGATGTAGACGGGAGACACCAACAGTGGAGGTTTAAAGTAGTGAGAATTTCGGAGAAATTCTCAGGGAGGTTTCCGATATTCCAAAGGTGAGGAAGGGAGGTCAAGATTTCTAGCAAAGGAAGGTCGAAGCAAGCAATGCAAGTTGCTAGTGCAAGTTAGCCAATCAGCAAAGTGCATGTTTCAAAGGCAACAGCTTTGATTTCCAATTACGTGAGGTGATCCAGAGGAAGTGCAACTTGTCTAAGAGAGCAACAACAGGTAATGAGAGTGTCGAAACAAATTTTTATAGGCTATGTCAATTTTCCCGAGTCACGAATGCGCATTTCGGCCAACAATGCGAATTGGCAAAAGGAGTGTGAGTTGGCTAGGAGGAGGGCGAATTAATTTGCTCGGAGGGAAAAGAGATTTCGAGCTTATTTTTCTAGTTGAGATAAATTTGTCAAAAGCTTTGCCAATGAATAGGCAAGCAATTGTATTCTCCATTTTGTTAAAGAATTAATAATAAAACCCTTAGATGTTGCACTAGTTTTCCCCACATTGGGGTTTTTCCGGGAGATGATTGTCCATAAATATCGTTGTCCAATTTTATGTGTGCATTATTTCTCGGGTTCCCATTATTTAATTTTGTGAAGAATTGCAATAGTGATTTATCATTATTTGTCGTAATTTTTTCTCGAAGACAAATAAGTTGCATAAGTTAGAAGATAAATATCCAATTACGGCATTTGTGGAAATTTCACAAGGAGAAGGTCTTGGTCCATCAAAGCCTTAAGAAAATCATGTTGATCATCAAGAAGAGCCGTAAAGGCCTAGCGATCCAATGGACCCGTTGTTGTCCCCCGAAATTAAGAAGAGGCCAACTTAGCTAACATCCACTTTGCAAGAAGCGGGACATGCAAGACCACGTGGCTCCTTCAGGGAAACCAAGAGGCCAAAGAGGTATTCTGAGTACGCAACGTTAATGACTAATCTTACTAATTCTAAACCTTCAACTCACGAAGAAGCAAAGTAGCACAAGTTTGGAAGGATGCAATGTTGGAAGAATACCAATCGATTATGAAAAATAATGCATGGGAAATTGTGCCAAAACTTGAACGAAAATCGTTGTTGACCTCCAAATGAGTAAACATGATCAAGCATGTAGTGTATGGCAAGTATTGAAATATACAAGAAAATATTTGTGGCTAGAGGGTTCTCTAAGAAAGAGGGAGAGGACTACGATGAGACCTTTGTTCCAATTGTCGTGTACACTACCATTAGATCTATTATTTCTATTGTTTCTTCTATGGATTGGAGTTTACATCAGATGGATGTAAACGCTTGCTTTTCTTAATGGCGTAATTGAGAAAGAAGCATACATTCAACTAACTCAACGTTTTGAGGTTCATGGAAGAGACTCTCATGTTTGTAGATTGAAGAAATCCTTGTATGGACTTAGTTAAGCATCTCGCCATCAACAACCCGAGTATTTGCGAATTGACAGCTATCTAACAAGACTTGGCTTTTTGTCCAAGAGCGGTGTTGATCCAAACATGTACTACAAGGTTGAGAAAAATGAACTTGTGATTCTATTATTGTATATTGATGACTTATTTTTTGACAAGTGTGGAGCATCTAATTATTTGGTATAAGAGGGAGTTGGCTTCTGAATTTAATATGAACGATCTTGTGTCAATGCACAACTATTTGGGGCTAGAAGCATGGCGAGGCTTCGACGAAAATCATTCTTGGTCAAGGAAAATATATTATCAAGATCCCGCGAAATTTGGAATGATGGATTGTAAATCAATATCAACTCCCATGGTCACAAATCTCGAGAAAGCCGAGAGACTTTGGGTAAGATTTGGTAGATCCATGCATGTAACAGAAGTTGATTGGCTTCTTGATGTATTTGGTTAATACAGAAAGGCAAACATTTTCTTTTGCAAAGTGAACATGTTGAGCCGCTTCTAGGTGGAGCTGAGACATGATCATTGGATTGCGAAAAAGCATATATTGAGAAATTTGTGTGCTACAGTTGATTATTGTTTGGGATAAGCCTAAATCGGTGATATGCGATTGTAGGGTTATACAGATGCGATTGGGAAAGAAGTGTTGAATACAAAAAGAGTACCTCCAAAGATTACTTCAATTTGCGTTTTGCTATGATTTCGTGGATGAGCAGGAAGCGACATTTGTTGCACTCAATGCTCATCTAAGGCAGAAAGTATATTGCAAGCTAGCTACTTGCACGATTGTTCGATCATGTGCTAGAACCGACCGTGATATATTGTGATAATCAAAGTTGTGTGAAGTTGACAGAGAATCCATTTTTCCATGACAAATCGAAGCACATTGTGGTCAAGTACCACTTCATTCATGACATGGTATTGTAAGGGAGTCGCGAAGCTCCAGAGATGTCTCCACCGATCAACAGATTGTTGATATTCTTACAAATTCTTTGTCCATTGTGAAGTTTGTCTACTTCGTGGGACAAGCTTGGACTTGTTGAGAACACCTCTCTCATTGAGAGGCAATGTTGATGAGATAGCATCGTGGACCGGCATTATCCCTCCCGTCATATATGACCAAAATTAGGGAGAATGGTCCGGCAGAGGACAAACATTCTTTCCCGTGTCAAGTATAATGACCAAAAAATAGGAAGAATGGTCCTAGAGGCCCATAATTACTCGGATAGAGTGTGGCCCTTCAGACTTCAAGTTCTTTAGCATCGAGCCCAAAATTGCTCAAATAGAGTGTGGCCTTTGGGATTCACCATGTGCTCGTTAAGTTTTCTTGAGTGATGGGGTAGCATCGTATGTGATCTAGCTCCCAAAATTTTTGGAGGGACTAGAGTACATGAGATCTCCAATACCCATAAAGGGATTTGGGAAATTTCACCGTTTTGAGAGATAATTAATTAATTAATAATTTTAATTAAAGACCCTAAGTCTAACTTAAGAAAATTAAATTATTAAAGGTAATTAATTAAAAAATGTGATGAAATTATCTTAAGTCACACGGATCAAGCTTTCTTTAATCTTAGCCATTGATTCAATATCTCGATCATGGTCGTTGGTTTCCCAACAAGAAATGTATAAAGGAAAGGCTTGGGGTCATTTGGAGAAGACACACAGAGGCGCAGCAATCGAAGCTAAGCTGGAATTCTAGGGCGTGGTTTGTTAAGAATTTCTAGAAGTGTTTCAGCTGCAGAGAGGAGAGTTTAGGCAAAGGGGATGGTATGATCCCGGTGCTCAAAATCGACAAGAGGCAGATGAGCGACTTCAGAGGCATCACGGAGAAGCAGGGCAACAAAGAACAGAGAGGGCGACGAATCGCACAGATGCGAGGGCGCCTTCAACTACACGAGTGCTACGTAGTCCCTTCGAGGGCGATGCTGGCGACCCGAGGACCCAACCGGGTTACGCAGAGACCCTCGAGGGCGACGTAGGGTCCGCGCACACCATTTTTGGGGTTACGCATCCCTCTCCGTGCCGGTGCAGCGACGTAGGGGGCTTCGGGGGCAACGTTGGGGTTTCTAGGGCCATGATCTAGCTAAGTCTTGTAAATCTCGTTTGAGGGTGTGGATCGATCACGTTTTTGCTTTAGAACAACAAGTTATTTGCGTGGATCTATATTTTTCTCTCGTCTGAGTTTACCCAGGTGTGGTACCTAGGTTTGTTGTATTCAAAAAACTCTTAATAATACAAACCCTCTAGCAGCCAGAAGACCGGTTTTCCCGCATTGGGTTTTTCCGGGGGCTGTTGTACAAAAAATATTGTGTCACTTTGTCTATGTGTTCATGTACTTTTTTTGTTTTAGATCTGAATCGGTGAAAGTCTGTTATGTGTTAACTTCGATGTTAATCTGAAGTTTTCAGCATTAACAACTTGTTTAAGTAGGAGAAGTATAACCAGATCTAACAGTAGATTTTTGCATAAGTAACATTCAGAAATTTTCACAGTGCCAAGCACCAACCAGAATAATGGCGAACCAACACTAGTTTGTATATTATGTGACAGATATACCAAAGTTATGGTGACAAGTTGATCCTAATGATGTGCCATGTGTCAGAGGTGTCGGCAAAAATGATGGCAGTAATCTATTATGCATCAGAAGTATAGACCAAAATTATGGTGAGAATGAACCATGTGTCAAATGTACCAACATGAATGATGGTAGCATGTTGACGCTGATAAACCTACCATGTGTCAAATTTATTGACCAAAATTACGGTAGTTGAATATGATGATACTATTGATGACTTCTTATAACCTTTTCTTAGAAAAATTTGTTCACATGAAGAACATTTTTCTAGTCATTATGAAAACCTCCCTAGCTAAGAGGAAGTGTTGAATTTTTTAGCTATGGTTGATCTCCATAGTTTATATTTTAGCCCTTTATAAAGACATGTTCTTCATGTCATTTTGATTATTTAGCCCTTCAAACAATTATTGTAAGACATGTTCTTCATGTTGGATAGTCAAGTCGGTCCTCCCTCAAGTCAATGTAATATTCCCAATTAGCCTTGCTAATTGGAATATTTCATTTTTGCGTTATTTTGCCGCTTTAGCTAGACATAATAAATAAAGTGAGAAATAAGAGGGGTCACCTCACTTTAGTCATCTCACTTTATAAATAAAGTGTTCTTTTCCTAGTAGATGAACGTTGTAACTTAAAGAGGGGGCCTTGGGGGTCCACATGAGTATGATGGGGGAGGCATCCGGCTAACCCAAGGTAAACTGCGCAGATCCAGGGAGAGTTAAGTTTTGGATGGAGTTTGATGTTATAAAAGGAGAGGCTCTCACCTCATTTGATCATCCATGATTTTGATATTCTTATTGATAGCTAGACTTTGTCTGCTTCAGCACGCCGGTTGTTTAGTCGGTCTGCAGCACTGCTTAGTGCACGAGTGTCTCCGGTCGGAGATCTCACCCTTAGCCTCGGGGGACTTCGAGTGCCTACCCTAGTAAGGTTTTTCTGGTTTCACCCTTAGCTTCGGGGGACTTCGAGTGCCCGCCCTAGTAAGGTTTTTCAGTAGCAAAGCAGCAGCATTTCTGAAGCACATCTGAGGAGGAGGAAAGCCCTCTTGTGGCTGCGCAGAGCAAGAGAAGGGCGGACGCTGAATCTTTGAAGAGAAGGACGCTGTTTTATCTGAAGAGAGGACGCTGTCCCTTGCAGGAGAGGTAGGACGCTGTCCAAGAGGACGCAGTTCCAGACTGGCAGAGAAAACGCTGTTTGAGGGGCAGAAGGACGCTGATCAAGCCCAGAGTGAAGACGCTGTCCATTCTTGGAGGTGAGGGTTGCAGATCTGAAGGTTTCTTGTCAGATCTAGCTTTGTGAAGGATAGATCTTACAGATCTAGTCCTGTATGTTGCAGATCTAGCCTTGTATATTGCAGATCTGAGGGTTTTGCAGTAGATCCAGCGTGAGGAGTGACAGATCTAAGGAGATATTGACAGATCTAGTCCAGATCTGAAGGGGAAACACCAGATCTAGCCCTAGAGGCTGTAGATCTGAGGAGATAGTCCCAGATCTAGCATAGATCTGAGGGATTGGCAGCAGATTGGGTTTTGGAGGACGCAGATCAGGAAAGGGAGGACGCAGTTGTGATAGGAGGCTTCAGATCCATCAGGTGGGAAGCAGATCTGAGGAGCAGATCATTGTGAGGAGTGCTTAACAGCGTTTTCCAGGATCCTGTAGCAGCTTCATCTGTCTGGAGAGTTGAGGGCTTGGTGCTGTATCTGTTTCTGCGCTGTCACTGGCAGAGACAGCGTTTTCCATTTGAGAGGGTTTGCAGACTTCAGCCCCAGCGCAGTTCATCTTCAGCTTGCAGAGCAGCCAGGACGCTGTCCTTGTTGCAGCCACTTTTCTGTTGAGAGGGTCTCCACCTGCCTAGGGCAGGGATAGGTGCACTCATTCTGATTTTCTTGTACTCCTCTCTATGTACTTTCAGATTAATAAAATGGCTCAGTTTCTGGCATTCTATGTGTACTTGTTCCATGATCTGGTTCCAGCATTGTAGTTTCTATATCTGTCTGGCATATTTCTGTGTATTACTGGTTATTTCCCTTTGGGGATATAACGGTGGTATCAAGCATAATTACGCTCGGCTTTGTGGTCTGTAATATACGAAAAGAGGAGATCACTCCGGAAGCAATAATTTTGTTGCAATTCCCGGGGAAACGATTGGGAAAAGGGCCAAAATAAAAAGGGTCAAATTTTGAAGTTTGGAATTAGGAAAAACGTTTTCTGGGTTTTTCTGGGTTTTGGGCGAGGATCACTTTCCCAAATTCCTAGAATTTTCCGAGTAGTTTTCAGTGGGTAAATCGAAGGTCGAAGTTAAGCAGCAGTATGGCAGGAGATGTGAGTCCAGCTCGATATGCAGCCGTTCTTGCAGATTGGCAGAGCCTAGGTCAGGCATTCATGGATGCTCTTCCCTTTGAGAGCTATCTCCAGTTTCGATGCGGTATCAAACCCCCTGAGCGGCACCAGCACAAGGGGCGCGGATACCACCGTGATGACCACCGTGCAGCTAGTGGATTTCATTTGCCGAGGTTTGATGGCTCATCAAACAGTTCGGCAAAGTCCAGGGTGGTAGATCACTTTGACAGGAGGGATCCGGATCAGTATTTTGGTGAGCTGATCAAGCTCAAACAGACTGGGAGTGCAGAGACATACATTTCAGACTTCTTGAGGATTTCGGTGATGGTACCTGATTTATCTGCAGCTCGGACGGTTGGCATGTTTGTGGAGGGGCTGTCAGAGCCACTTCGTAGCCTAGTCCTGTCGAACAGACCGGCTACCCTTCAGGATGCCATCAGCAGGACTCGGGACTTACAGGATGTCTTACCCAGGACTCGGACACCTTATCCCAGAGACAGGCTTTCCAGCCTAAGGGTAAGGACATGACGGCTCCGCCTCCCAAGGCGAATCCTGGACGAGGGCAGTTTGATGATGAGGACAGGAGAGAGCTGAGGAGGAAGCGGGTGTGCTTCACTTGCCGGGAGCCATGGGCACGAGGACACAGGTGTACGGCAGGGAAGGCACACTTCATTGAGGTCTTCTCCGAGAGCAGTGGAGAAGAGGATGAGGACACACAGGATTGCAGGGAGCCTGAGGTTACACCTAGTGTGACACAGGACTCACCATCATTGGAGACCTCCTTGACCGTGCCGGTTGATATCGTAGTGGAGGAGGTAGAGCCTACCCCGGTAGAGCCATCCACTGAGGTGATGACTGGAGCCATGTCCGAGTCTTCGGGTGGTAGTAGCACACGACAGATGGGTGAGGTATCAGGAGATATATCCATTATCGATGAGGCACTAGGGGATACAGAGGTATCGGATGATGGTCGCAGACAGCGGTATCATCGGCTTCGGACGGACCTTCGAGCTTTGAGGGAGAAGGCCGCGTCAGTACGGGAGACCATTATGTTGCAGGACCAAGAGCTGGAGGGTATGAGAGTGACTTGTGCCAAGTCGGCGGCCAAGTTGGTCCACATTGGGGAACAGCTAGATTCCCTGATGGTACAACCCGAGAGCACATTGCAGCATCAGATCATTTCCCTTCAGGTATGCATGGATGGGACTAGCAGTATTGTGGAGTCATCTCTTCCCGTTGGAGAGAGGGAGGCAGAGCCACCTAGTAAGATCCCAGATGTTGACTTGGATAGTGGTATGAGACGGTTAGAGTTGCACAGGATACAGCAGCCACGTGTTGAGGTTGGATGGCGAGAGGTTTTGAGTTGGTGCTCGGTGGAGCAGGCTATGGAGGAAGGGGAGGTCTCAAGGAGAGATCTCACTGTAGATGCACTCCAATACACCATGGGGTGCAATGACTTTCTTCCCTTCTCACAAGAGCAAATAGAAGATGGTGGACATCTTCGGATGGATAACATCTCTCATGCTTGTGTTGGACATCCCTTGAGCCATACACATCATGATGGGAGGTTTTTGCCTACCACCTATTTAATTCTTGATAGGGTCTCATTGATCCTTGAGAAGTTTATACTTCAAAATCCCATGCAGTGCAAAATCAGAAATTTGATTTGGGAGGATGGTAACCCTCATGGGAGGAGTACCGGGATGAGGAGAAGGAGGCATCCACAAGTGATTGAGTGGATGGGGATGATGAGCAAGGAGCTAGGAGGCTACTTGCAGATCTATGACACCAGGCAGCAGGAGGCTTGGCTGCGCTGGTTACTCTTGAAAGAGTTTGGCCATCACTTGGCAAACACTCTTCCTAAGAGTAAGAGGATGGGGAAAAGATGGATGGATACTTGCATCATTGAGCAGCATAGAGTATGGATGCATGGTGTTGATGTGTTACTCATATCATTCATTGTGTCTTCATCACATGAGTTGTTTGATGGAGGAGAAGGAGATGGCACAATCCCCATGGTCTTTGATTGGGAAGCACTTCCACCTTGGGAGGTATTCCATATTTATTGCAGCATTATTAGAGGAGTCTTTGACAAGGAGCATGTCAAAGAACAGAGTCTTGTACTGACAGGAACTCATTTGCATGAGCTCACAGCGTTGTCACCTTGGAGCAGAACATTATGGATGAAGTGTGCGCAGCAGAGATATGGTGGATCTATAACCCATAGGTCCCAGGATCACTTCATATTTGTTGCACTTACAAGAAGTAACGATGATAGAGACATCTATGGCATATCCTTCTTGACTTGGGTTTCCGAGCATAAGGAGGATCATCTTCTTACAGCACATGGTTCATTCTTCGTCATAGCATGCCAAAACACTATGGAGGGCTCATTTATGGATCCATGTACCATCTTACTTCCAACATATGGTCAGATTTGTATGGGAGGCTTGATTATGAGGGAGACACATGAGCTGGATGTGTCCGTGAGTGGGAAAAATTCTCACAATTTCTGCACTACATGTTCTAATGGGGGCATGGGAAGAGGCATGGCCACCACTACTTTATATGCGTTCTCTTTTGATGTGGGCCATGAGATCGATATTCATCCATTGTACAGCCATGGGCAAGTGTTTGGACCTATGTTGTTGTCATATTCAGCCATTTGCTATCCATTAGTAGATGTGTTGGATCTTGTACATTGCTTGCCATGTGTTTTTCTGAGGTTGCAGTGGATGAGACTGCACTATGGTTTGTTTTGGGCCAGCTTGTTCTTCATCGATGGAGGAACCTTCTATGGTGGATTGTTTTTCACTTTGCCATTGGAGGGCAATGATCAGCATAGACTCTACACTTGTCATGAGTGGAGAGAAGGGCAGCATGAGGTAAGCTATGATGCTTGCCAAGTTCATATTTTCAGCCCACCTTCATTACCAGAGCTTGAGGTGGAAGGAAATTTTTGGGAGTTGCCTTGTTGGGAGGTGGCTCATTTGGTCTGGATGATTGCTTGGAGATGGAGGATCCACAGGAGGGAGATATTCCTCATTATATTTTCGACTCCATGCCTTGAGGGGAGAGAGATGATGAGCTGGTGCACAGTCGATGGGACAACTTACACAGCCATAGATGCAGAGCAGCAGCGGTCATGGTCTTCAGTCATAGCTAGAGGCAGTGAGCAGTCCGAGCCATGGGGCTTGTACGATTATTGGCCACAGTGGCGATGGGATCCGGGAGGACTATTGATTGGTTGGTACCATGAGAGGCCAGTTTGGGATCCTGGCATTGAGATATCCCTTCATGTCAGGGTGATGCAGGAGACAGAGAGGTTTCAGTGGGACCCAGGCACATTTTGCAGTATCGGCAGGGAGCATCAGCTAGAGAGTAGGCTTGTTCAAGCATTGCTTGAGAACAAGCAATTTTTGTCGGATGAGGATGCCACTTGGGAGAGCGAGCAGACTTTACAGCATCCATCACTTCAGTTGCTTGAGGACAAGCAACGTTTTGCCGGGGGAGACTGTAATATTCCCAATTAGCCTTGCTAATTGGAATATTTCATTTTTGCTTTATTTGCCGCTTTAGCTAGACATAATAAATAAAGTGAGAAATAAGAGGGGTCACCTCACTTTAGTCATCTCACTTTATAAATAAAGTGTTCTTTTCCTAGTAGATGAACGTTGTAACCTAAAGAGGGGGCCTTGGGGGTCCACGTGATTATGATGGGGGGAGGCATCAGGCTGACCCAAGGTAAACTGCGCAGGTCAGAGAAGAGTAAGGGAGCAGTTAAATTTTGGAGGGAATTTGGCATTATAAAAGGAGAGGTTCTCACCTCATTTTGATCATCCATGATTTTATATTCTTCTTGATAGCTAGACTTTGTCTGCTTCAGCACGCCGGTTGTTTAGTCGGTCTGCAGCACTGTTTAGTGCACGAGTGTCTCCGGTCGGAGATCTCACCCTTAGCCTCGGGGGACTTCGAGTGCCTGCCCTGGTAAGGTTTTTCTCGTTTCACCCTTAGCTTCGAGACCTCGAGCAAAGCCGCCTAGCAAGGTTTTTTCGCAGCGTGCTGCAACATTTCGAAGCAATATCCGAGGAGGAGAAAGCCCTTTGTGGTCGCCACAGCAAGAGAAGGGAGGACGTCGAATTCGAAGAGAAGGACGTCGTTTATCCGAAGAGAGGACGTGTCCCCGTGTGAGAGTGTAGACGCCGGCCCGCGAGGACGCGCTCTGCATCGGCAGAAAATCGTCAGGGGCGTAATAACGCCGATCAAGCTGTAGTGAGGACGCCCGCTCATTTCGAGGTGAGACAGCAATATCCGTTTTTTGTCGCATTCAGCTTTGAAGTGACAGATCTGTCGCATTCAGTCCGTGCGGTTGCGCATCTAGCCTTGCTGGCCGCGCATCCCAAGGCCGCAGATCCAGCTTGAGGAGTGACAGATCTGAGGAGATATTGACAGATCTAGTCCAGATCTGAAGGGGAAACACCAGATCTAGCCCTAGAGGCTGTAGATCTGAGGAGATAGTTCCAGATCTAGCATAGATCTGAGGGTTTGGCAGCAGATTGGGTTTCGGAGGACGCAGATCAGGAAAGGGAGGACGCAGTTGTGATAGGAGGCTTCAGATCCATCAGGTGGGACGCAGATCTGAGGAGCAGATCATTGTGAGGAGTGCTTAACAGCGTTTTCCCGGATCCTGTAGCAGCTTCATCTGTCTGCAGAGTTGAGGGCTTGGTGCTTTATCTGTTTCTGCGCTGTCACTGGCAGAGACAGCGTTTTCCATTTGAGAGGGTTTGCAGACTTCAGCCCCAGCGCAGTTCATCTTCAGCTTGCAGAGCAGCCAGGACGCTGTCCTTGTTGCAGCCGCTTTTCTGTTGAGAGGGTCTCCACCTGCCTAGGGCAGGGATAGGTGCACTCACTCTGATTTATTGTACTCCTCTCTATGTACTTTCTGATTAATAAAATGGCTCAGATTTTGGTGTTACATGTGTCATGATTCAGTGATCTGGTTCAGTTTATATCTGTATTAGCGCATTTCTGTTTATTACTGGTTATTTCCCTTTGGGGATATTACAGT
>JAXQQM020074624.1:0-126594 GCA_034641835.2 Pinus albicaulis
ATATGATGTATTTTTTGACTGAGCATGGGTATGCCCGCCTCAGCATGAGTTGACTCTCTGTTTTCTTTCATTGGTTTTTGGCAGGCTGAAATCTGGTGAAGTCCTCTCTTTTCCTTGCGAAGTTCTTTCTATGTGCATAATACATTTCGGCCATCATGTACCCCTTCTGACCTCATATATTAGGGGGCATATGTTATAGCATCATTTCTCACCTTCACATGATTCATGATTGCTTTGATGGTTTTGGGCACCCATTCCTACAGACTTGGACAAATTCACTTAAAAACAGTGTAAAAATCCCCATACGCGACTATGCCCGTACTTTTCCGCATGTATACGCGAGTCCAGCTAGAATTTTCCGCGTATGCCATTAAAATGATTAAAAAATATATAATTATTCCCTATTTTCGGGTTGGGTTGATGGTTACTCAGGTAGTTCAACCACCCCAGCACGTGGCCAACTGTTTCCAACTGCTGAAACTACTTGGAGGGAGTATAAAAACCCCTCATGTGTATGGCCTAAGGGAGAGAGAATTATTGATATTATACTCTGTTGGTATTCCCTATCCAAGTCTGATTCCCCGTGCCTCCTGCACTTTCCCAGTTCATTATAGGAAACCCTTGTTTCCTTGAGATGCACATCTTTTGGTACTTGGAGATTCAGTTACTTATTTGATCAGACATCTAGTTGCAGCATCCTTGATCAAATTTTTATATGTGATACTTGGACATTGATTCAGACTTATACTTCTGGGCCATGCTCAAATGATTCATTGTGTACTTTCAGTTCAGTTATACTTGTATACATGTTGGATCTATTCAGTACTTTCTATATGATGTATTTTTGACTGAGCATGGGTATGCCCGCCTCAGCATGAGTTGACTCTCTGGTTTCTTTCATTGGTTTTTGGCAGGCTGAAATCTGGTGAAGTCCTCTCTTGTCCTTGCGAAGTTCTTTCTATATGCATAATACATTTCGGCCATCATGTACCCCTTCTGACCTCATATATTAGGGGGCATCTGTTATAGCATCATTTCTCACCTTCATATGATTCATGATTGCTTTTATGGCTTTGGGCATCCATTCCTACAGACTTGGACAAATTCACTTAAAAACAGTGTAAAAATCCCCATACGCGACTATGCCTGTACTTTTCCGCGTGTATACGCGAGTCCAGCTGCACTTTTCCGCGTATGCCATTAAAATTATGAAAAAATATATAAAAATTCCCTATTTTTGGGCTGGGTTGATGGTTACTCAGGTAGTTCAACCACCCCAGCACGTGGCCAACTGTTTCCAACTGTTGAAACTACTTGGAGGGAGTATAAAAACCCCTCGTGTGTATGGCCTAAAAGAGAGAGAGAATTTATTGATATTATACTCTGTTGGTATTCCCTATCCAAGTCTGATTCCCCGTGCCTCCTGCACTTTCCCAGTTCATTACAGGAAACCCTTGTTTCCTTGAGATGCTCATCTCCCTATATGTCATCTCGTATGCACCAGCTTGGAAGGAATCTTAGCGAGGCAAGGGCGGGACGGATCCAGACGACGGTCTGCTTGAAGATCGTGGAAGGATTCAGGTGATCTCTCCACTCGTTATTTCTGTACATGCTATTTATAATACAGAAGTACCATCTTGTTCTCGAAATATACGTGTTAGTGTCTGCTTACATATATGAGAAAATTGTTATTTAAGCATTCATTATGGTTTATCTGATGTTTTATATGGATTTCACTAACATTTAGAGTAGATATATGCTGTACAACTAGTTCTTCGTGCTTGTTTCTTCTTGTCTTTCAGGTTAAGAAGGAAGGACGGTTGCTGGGGGTTTGGACCCCGCGGGATCTACTTCAACCGTAGGACCTACGGGTAACTTTCTCATTCTTCTCTATTTTAGTTTTTCTGAATGTGCATGGTTGTGTGAGTCCTTCTTAAGTAGCATGCCCCTGCTCTGTGGAGGTTGTAACTCAACGAACCTCTAGGGTGATATTCCCCAAAACACCGCCGAGCTCCGGCCGCACCCCTAATGAGTCATTGCATTACCTCTCTGCGCATGAAGCCTTTCTCGATCCTTTAGCCTTATTTGTTTCATGTGCTTGTAGCACTTATTTTCTTATGCTCGTAGCACTTATTTTTCATGGGCGGATGAGGGATCCCGACTTATTTTACGAGCATGAGAGGTTGTTTCTTGTTTTACAGAAACTGAAAGATATCCTGATTTGGGTTTGCCCTCGTGCCAAACCTTCACATTCCATTCACCACAATAGGCGCAGCGTGTAGAAAAACACATTAAAACGTCCAAGACTATGCTGGGCACAAATCTTAGGCTCACGGGTATGGGCCAGTTCAACTCATCAGGTCTCCCATAGCCAACCGGCTCGTATCTCCCTAGATAATAAGTTTAGACTCATAGGCATCTCGTTGATAATGCGACTTCGATGACTGGTCCTAAGAGAAAGCTGCCTCTTGAGATAGCCACCGCAACCTCACACAAAACAATGGGGTCATTGTTTCAGCAATCGGGGCCAAACAAGACTGCAAGGTGATAGGGTTACAAATGAGGGCTCATGAAGTGGCAGGCGATATGAAAAAAAATGATGTGAGGGAGAGAGAGTACGACGCAATGTAATAAGCGAGGCTCAAGGTGCAATGCAACGCCATGTGCGAGAACGATCAACCAATTGTAGGTGGAAAAGAGGCGCAATACAAGCAATGATTATTTATGCAGAAACAAGCAGCTGAAAAGGAAATGAAAGAAAATACTTTTAACATGATGTTGCCGAAGATATTAATCGTAAACAAAAAAACAACAAACACACTTTTAAACTATGAAGTAAAATTCGGTAAGTAAACCTAATTAACTTTGCACTGAGAAAAAAAAAAAAATATTTATTGCAGGTCCTAGCTAGCCTACACCTAAACCCTAGTTTAACCAATGATGCGGTCAGGTTATGTAAAATCAGTTTTCTAGTGCAGCCACCGCATTAATTTGCATCTTGCAACGACAAAAATGATGAAGATCAGAGCCAGTATCCAAAAAAGTGCAGTAGCAACAAAATTTACCTGAGGAGCAGGTGCAACGGCAAGACGATCATAGATACCTACCAAAGAACATGCCCGAACAGATTGTGCAGGCTGAATCCCACTCTCATCTTGATGTACCTCAATCTGTTCTTGAAACTCAACATTATTTATAAATGACACAAAATCATTCGTGCACGACCCTGGATCTAAGGGGTGATGGGAGAGCCAATTCCTATTTGCAAGCACATTCACCGAATGGGGTTGGTTGAGTTGATCGACAATCTCATCATGGTGTTGGGGACCATCAGTTTTATGGAATGGAAACAATACGCAAATGCCAGGCGAATTATAGATGCATGCACATCCAAGCGTAGAAATTCTAGTTTCGAAAACCCTAGTCCGGGGTTGCTCCTGGGTTTGGTTAAGGGTATGGGGATCTGAATCCACATTTAAAGGAGCCTGAAATTCTTCACTGCTTTGAACAAACTCTGGACCTTCAAGCAAGGGGCTTTCCAACTTTGACTGCTTGGCGAGATTAACAGGCGAATGGGCGTGATCATCAATTGTAGTGATTTGAAAGATGTCAGTGGGCTTTGTATCAATTTGGTCGAATGTTTGCGCACTGATAGATTGATAATCCAAAATGTCGGATTCTCCAGATTTGCCAGGATGGGGTGAATTCGACACGTTAATGCTGGAAGGAGCATGGTATTGGGGAATTTTCATTTCAGAAACGTTCGGCGGAAGCTGACGCGCTTCGATTTTCTAGTGGGTATTTGAATCTTCCGAATGCGAATCATCAAATTCAAGTGTCTTTGTATGGTCAGCAAAGAGATTTGAGTGACGGTTGTCAGCGGTATGATTGAATATGTTTTCAGATAAGGAGTGATCGCTGCAACCATCGATTTGGTCAAGTTCGGTACCTGGCAAGTTAGGCTCCCTGGGGTTTACCAACTGGGATGGATCGATAAAAGGGACATCTTGAAGTTGCCCAGATAGGAAATCACTCCCATGGTTGTCTAAAGATTCCGAGTGAGACAGATCAGATTTAAAAGATTCATCGATTTTAGACTGTGATTGTGAAACACCACCTGCGTGCTTATGATTTTCGCCAATACCAGTATAAGAAAACTCTGAATGTCTAGACAAATTTACTGGTATGGCGGGATTAAGAAACAAACTAGGGAACAATGAACGAAAAGATTGAGTCGTAGGGGCGTTAACCCTACAAGGCTTTTCAACATGTGCACTCAAAGGACACAACGATCTGGTAGACCTTGTAAGGGAATCAACTTTATGCGGGGTAGGAGTCGATTCGTAATCCGTATGTGAACTAGATTCATAGTCCGAATGTGAACCACATTCATAATCCGAATGTGAACCAGATTCATCATCTGAATCTGAACCAGATTCATAATCCAAATATGAACCAGATTCATAGTCCAAATGTGAACTAGATTCATCATCCGAATGTGAACCAGATTCATAATCCGAATGTGAGCCAGATTTAGAACTAAGTCCAGGGAGACATCGAGTGGGCTCGGGGTAGGTTTCATGAGCCAAAAGAGATAATGAGCCACTGGGGTGTTCAGATTCGACATGGTACGTGAAAGACTCAAAGTTAGAACAACCGTTGACTTGCGGATTGTCATAGGGAACACTAGGCTCAGGTCGGGTTGCTAACTGAAATGGTTCAAGGGAAACGAGAATCGCATACGCGAATTGTTCTCTTAACAACCTCCAATCGACATCCTTTTCAGGGAACTCAAAACAATAATGAATGAATCTGATAGAGAACTCAACTAAAGATTCCTGAGGTTCCATTCTGATGTCATTTATCTTTAGTAAAACGTTATGAAAATCATACCTGTGAAAAGTTTGTTGTAATTCATTGGCGAGTTGTTCAAATGAATGGATGGAAGATTCCGGCAAAGTGCAGCACCATTGCTTAGCGCGACCTTCGAGGGTGAGGAAGAAAAGAAAACAAAACAAACCCTCATCGTCAATTTCATAGCACTCACCAAAGTCACAAAAATCTGAATAGTGTTGGGTTATGGACACCCCATTTTCACCATCAAATTTTAACTGGGACAAGTGATACATAAGTTCATCAGAGATGTAGTATCCAGGCTCATAAAACTCCGACAAACATCTCGGGAGAATGATTTGGGAACGAGCCATTACAGATATGAGATTAACTGCAGGCTCTAAAGGCTCAGCTTGTCATCTGCCCCCCCCCTTTTCCTTAAACATCTGGTCGGAGGTTCAAGCCCTCCTTCTAGCGCCAAATCTGTTGACGGGAAAATTTGTCCGACCAACAGTAGGGGATCTCCCCGGTAGAAAGTCCCAATTAGACCTTAAACCGTTTGGAGTAGGGATCTCGTCCGGGGTGTGGGTCCGGCTACCGCTTAAGACGCCTTCCCTTCCGGTCTCAAAAGAACCTGATTGAATCTGCGGGCACACACTTATTCATAGGATACAAAATACATGATTGATGCATTGAACATGTCCACAACACTATGCGTAGCAAGAGAATGAATAAAACACATACGCCCGAAGAGATGCAGTTAACGACACGTCTTTGGGGTTATGCTTGCAAGGTATCTGACCACAGAAGAAATAATTCTTAATGGAAAGATTCCTCTTTATTTTCTGAAAGATAAAATGAACTGCTAATAGACAAAGGTATTAACATCCATTTAGAAAGCGATAAAACTGAACATCACTAACACAAGCATAGATAAACATGATGCATAAATGATGTTATTAGAAATGCAGTTTCATTAATCATAGGATGTTCTGAAACTGTTCAAGAAATACACACAGTGCTGTCACAGCAAAACACATCATCTGACAAAGGGGTTTTAACAATTATTTGTATTCATATGCCTAATAATATGATCTTTCAATACAATACAATGTAGCTCTTGAGTCTCCAAAAAGAAAATCCCCTTTACAAGCTCCCGTAGGAGTATTTATAATGCAGAAACTGCCCTTCGGGATTCCTTGATCTTTCATCTTCCTGACCGTTGGGCTGCCTTGCGACCTAGTAATTTTTGCGACCTGCGACTTGAGCCGCTGTTGCGACCTGCGACCTGAGTCGCCGTTGCGACCTGCGACCTGGCTACTGTTGCTACCTGCGACCTGACTGGGTCGCGGGGTCGCAAGTTGTAATAAAATGAGAGAATGCGACGTTGCGACCTTGCGACTAGGTCGCTGGGTCGCGAGGTTGCAAAGGTGAAGAAAAACGAAAGTATGCGACCTTGCGACCTTGCAACTAGGTCGCTGGGTCGCGAGGTCGCAAAGGTGAAGAAAACCGAAAGTATGCGACCTTGCGACCTTGCGACTAGGTCGCTGGGTCGCAAAAGGTGGAAAAATGAAGATATGCGACCTTGCGACCTTGCGACTAGGTCGCTGGGTCGCGGGGTCACAAAAGGTGGAAAACCGAAGATATGTGACCTGTTGGGATTTGCGACCTGGGGCAATGTGCGACCTGGGGTTTTATCCTTCTGCCTTTGTCTTTCAAAGATATCATAACCTTGTTCTCCGAAGGCCTGGCTTAGCCCTCGTCATGTGAGACAACAGCCTCTATCTGTCGGCGGTGTTATTTCTGCATTAAGGGAATTTGCATGAAATGATATGTTACCTGCAAGAAAACAAAATCAATCAACATAGTCCCTTTTTCTTCTCATATAACTTGCAGATAAATGAATTTATATTAGCCCTATACATACATAATTATCCACGAATGTTAGGGAATCAACACAAGAAATGCAATAATCTATCACAACTAAAATCAGTTGGACCCCTGTGTGGTCAAATGTTGCGCCATTTTGTCATCAGGGAGAATGGCTCAAGTGGGTTTTCTCTGTGCCCTTCGAACAACTTGTCTTCGTGGTGGAAAGTCAGGTTATAAGCAGACCAGCACCATTGGTACGTTATGTCTAGTCTTCCAAAGGAAATCTAAAATCATTAATCTGCTGGACCGATTTAACATCGAACCCTAAGCCTCCTTGAATCATCATCTTCGTCATAATTTTCAAGGTGGGACTCTTGCGCTTGCAACAGAGCATTTCGCATCTGCTGTATCGGAGATACGTCCCATAGTCGTTGTTGCACTGGTTAAGATGAGCGTTTCTTTTCTCGTGGAGGATCTATATCCTACGGCAATGGCAGAAATGATGCAGCCGAATCCGTATGCAATTCATACATGCATTAAAATGAGAGCATGCAGCTTTGAATACCAATTTTGGTTGTGCACTTCGATCCCACCTCCAGAAAACAGATCTATCGTTCTGCAAGGCAAATGATACGTGGTTTCTGTTCCTCTGAGTCCAAAATCACGCGCGCGACCTCACTGTCTCGAAGGCTGCCTCAGAGATGATTCGTAGGCGACTGTGCTTACCACGTATGTGGAGGATTCTTCATTTCAATGGGTCTAGAATAAAACGAAAGATTTATCTGCCCCAGAAAGGTGAGGGTTAGTGAACCGATATCCTGCTAACATGTGTGTTGTTAAGGCTTTTCTGCGAACGGATTATGGACAATTTCACTTCTGTGGTGAGCAACGCACTGCATGAAATCGACTTGGGACGTGTGATCTGGTTTTCCAGCACCTTTGAATAGAGTAACAGCACACGCTTAGGCATTATCGGAAACTGAGCTTTGTGAAGACAGCTCAACGTAGTCAGTAATGGCAATATTGAAAAATCAGATCCCCGCGAATATGTAGCTATAACGCTTTTCTGAATGTGACCAGCGCAGGTTATTAATAGTAGGTTTGCAGCGTGATCGTCTCCTGGAATACTGCTGTCAAGGCTGTAACAATCAGATCTTATCTGCCTTTCTGGAATGTAGTGCAACATGCCTTTTATGGCGCTGACTTCTTAGCTCACGACTACAGTTTGTAATGCATTCGCCTTCAGTATCGATAAGCTTTTCATACTTACTTAAAACGCGAGGTCCCTTTGTGATTTTGCCGCATAAATTTGGGATGGCCACGTGGAAAACTCCACCTTGCGGTTTTTGACTGTCGACATACCAATATTACAGCGTTGCCACTGTAGAACGTAAATTTTTTACCATCATTATCTCCGCTTTAACGTTCACCATAATTCTGGTCTCCACCGGCGCCATGCTCGCATGTTATCATATATTCATTACGATGTTGGAGCTTCACAAAATCTGGCCGTTATATGTATATGCTGTGCATGTTTATTATAGATTGAAAACCTGGCATCGGACGTATAGCTCCATGCAATGCTTTAGATGGTTCTACTTGCCACCTCATATGGTTTTGAAACGTAAGTTGTTTGACCGTCAACCCTCCCCTTGGTGTAAATTTGCAATGCAACATTGGCCCATGAATGCGCGCCCACTTGCAACGGTTTCTCAACGTTCTACTCCCACAGTCTCCAACGTAGAGTCGACCAACGTGTCCATGCAGCTCCGTTCCACCTTTTATAGTGAGGTTGGACCGCTATATAACATACGTTATCGAACATTTGCACCTTAATTATAAAGTTGCACTGTAGTATACGTATATATTTGCACTCAAACAAAACCTGCCATCGAAGGTTTATGCCCATGCAATGTAAATATGGTTCCATGCTTCCGTGCTTTAACATATGGTTCCATGCTTTAACGTAAATATGGTTCCATGCTTTAACATTTATCATAACATCCCGTTCCATGCTTTAACATAAACTTTGGCCATCAAATGTTTCATGATAGATTGAAACCCACCATTGGAATGTTTGACTTCATGTTTAAAAAAAAAAAAACAACCTTTTGCCCACATATTTCATATCTCCTCTAAAGAATAAAACTCCGCCTCACCCTTTAAATATAGGTTTCGATATTTGAGTTCATTTGTAGTATTTTCATGATATCGTTCCTTTAACCTTATATGGTTTTAAAACCATATGGTTGGCGGCTTGGTTTCATATACAACACCACTTAGGCCGATCGAATGTGTGCCAATTCATAATGTCTTGACATGGTTTTGCTCCGCCATTTCTTATGGCTTTGAACCCATATGATTTTGCCTTGGTTAAATTGTATAACATCATAAATTTTGCATCCACCGTGTAGCTTGGATTTAACCATAATTGCCCCTTGTCCCCAATTTGCCAGAGTTGCCCACACAACTCAAAATGATTGTTGGTTCAAAAAATGACTTTTTTTGTAAAATTTGAACAATCTCCAAAACAAAATGTGCTTCGACATTACTTGACTTTGGTTTAAATGTGCAACATAAATTTGCTTCATTGAATGTGCGCTCCTCATAATGTTTTCACATAGTTTTGCTGATGTTAATGAGTCTACGACCACCTTTGCCTCTAGGTCCACTTACACCAAAACCACTTTGTGTTCTTCGCCCAAAGTAAATGAGAGACCCTAGAACCAATAATATAGGTGCACATCTCAACAACTCTTGATACTAGAACATTTATGAAACATATGTCACAGGAACATAATCATGAGGACCAATACCCAACGCTTCTTGTGCGTCTTCCAACTTCTGCTCAAAGGATTCAACACCTCCAATAGTAAAGAATACTTATGTTGGCTGCCACCCTCAGAGGAAGGTCCGTCTGACATGCATCTTTACATCACTGCTTTCACTTTGGGTAGAATCATTTGGTGGATTTCGAACATAACTTTAGCTAGAGATTCGTTTGAAACCACAGTATGGTCGACAAGCCCAGGTTCTTTAATCTATTCAGATGCAAGAGGCTTAATCTTATTTCTCTCGGTGCCATGACAATCATTGATGAGTTGATCAGTCGTGGGATGGACCTGTATAATCAACATAACATTAATTAGTTCACAGTTATTCTTTGCGAATGGTGCCCCTAGATAACACGCATGAGATTAAAGATTTTAAAATATGCATTCAGTCAACATGCTTAATGACCCACGGCGAGAGGGTCTTTAATTGTCAATACACAAAAGGTTTCCATTCAAACGTATGCATGGCAATCTCATTACACATGGCGCGACCGCGATAAGAATGTTTGAGCGTACGCTAGATGATCCTTCCCACATATGGCGTGATTGCAGTGACAGCATCAAGTCATGGTGATGAGACAACTCGTGAGGGGTTGGGGATAGGTCGGCGGGATGTTGTTGACTACAGGTCAGGTGAAAGACTTTAACGCCTAGGCGAGCAGAGGGGGAACCTGAAATTTTAAATATACCCAAAATTTTGGGTGGTGTTGTAGCGGCTACAACAAATGGCGAACCACTGGTAGAATCCAGCATCTCTGTCAGTATCACAACAAAAGGCTGAATCCAGATAGTAATGCAAGGGAATATTGAACAAGCTGCACGGGTACCCTTTGTATTACTTTGGCCCTTTACGAGTATGCCTAATCCTTGTGCCTCACTAAGTCCCGCTAATCAGAAACACATCAAAGAGAAAGATCACAGACGCCGGTAGCTTGTTGATGGTGTTTAATGCCTAGGCGAGCAGAGGGGGAACCCGAAATTTTAAATATACCCAAAATTTTGGGTGGTGTTGTAGCGGCTACAACAGGGTCTAAATATTATTAAGAGCTAATAATATTCGACATATCTATTTCTAAACAGGCAATCTAAAAATAGATTCCGCCCAGTATGTCTAAAAATAGAAGTCCATCTATTTTTTCTGACTTGACCAACCATCCAAAAATAGCATCCTGCAACTCATAGAACATGATCCATATGTCTAAAAATAGACTTTGCGCCAAAAATAGCCTGCGGGCCCACTTACTGAAGGCCACTCCTTTCCACTAAGCTCATCATCTTGTTACAATCTCAACACTCCCTCTCAACAAGATAAGGATTATTTTCAACCCCTATCCTTCCCCTGTGGTATTCAAATTTTCTCCTAGTGAGCGCCTTCGTCAAGATATCAACATCCTGATCCTCCGTGGGAATGTATGAAAGTAACATGATCTTCCGCTGCACACAATCTCTGATATGATGATACCGGATGTCAATGTGTTTAGATCTATCATGAAATACTGGATTAACCGAGAGTTTGATGCAACTATGATTATCACAATAAATCACAGTAGGCTCTAAGTGTGAACCGAACAACCCGACCAGGATCTTCCTCATCCATATAGCCTCACATGCAGCCAAACTTGCTGCCATATACTCGGCCTCTGCTGAACTGAGTGCCATGGATCTCTTCTTCCTACTGTACCAAGAAACTGATGTCGACCCGATACTGAAAATCCCTCCAGATGTGCTCTTTCTTTCTGTTGGGCTCCCTGCCCAATCTGCATCCATGAAGCCACACAGCTTCACCTCATTCGACTGTCTGTACCATAATCCATATCCCGATGTGCCTCTGAGATATGTGCCTATGAGATATCTCAATACATGCTTGCCTGCCTTCTAGAAGAGCTTGGTTGGCTTAACCATAGCTTGTGAAAGATGGTTAACAGCATAGCATATGTCGGGTCGTGTATTGACCAGATACATAAGCGACCCCACCAACTGTCAATAAACAGTGGCATCCACTACCTCTGCTGAAGTAGCATCCTCCTTCCTCCATCCACCGGGGAAGGGGTATCAACGAGTTAACGACCATGCATGTTGAACTTCTCCGGTATCTCCCGGGGCATACTTACCGCTGAGAAACAAATAGTCCATCCTTGCGTTGCCAAATTTCAAATCCGGAAATAATGAAGGAGGCCCAAGTCCTTCATCTCAAACTCCTTTGCAAGATCATCCTTGCACATGAGTGTATCAACGAGTTCATCACCTGTCAAAATCAAATCATCTACATAAAGTACAATGATCAGAAAATTACCCTCCACCACAATCTGGTATAGGTTAGGATCCGCCTCACTCTTGGAGAATCCAAGTCCGGTGAAATAACTGTCTATCCGTGTGTGCCAAGCACGAGGTGCTTGTTTCAACCCATACAACGCTCTCTTGAGCCTGCACACATGAGACTCGCTGCTGAAGATCTCGAAACCTTCGGGCTGCTCTATGTACACCTCCTCCTCAATGACTCCGTTGAGGAACGCAGTCTTCACATCCATCTGATGAATGTGCCACCCCATCTACACTGAGAGAGCAAGAATCGTCCGTATGGAAGAATACCTTGCGACAGGTGAAAAGGTCTCCTCATAATCGATCCCCTCAATCTGTGAAAAGCCTCGGGCAACAAATCTTGCATTATACTTCTCCACACTTCCGTCAGCTGCCTGCTTCAATTTGTAGATCCATGTCGAACCCACCACTGATTTTCCCTCCGGCCTTGGGACAATCTCCCATGCACTGTTTCTGACAATCGAATCATACTCTTCCACCATGGCATCTACCCATGCGGGGTCCTCCACAGCTTCCTCGAAAGAGGATGGCTCTGTCACGATACACATGCTCATAAGAGCCATGTATCCAGTATACCGGTCAGGTGACTATCTCTGTATGCGCTGTGATGTAGGTGCTCCTACAACCTTCTCTGCATCTTGAGCCAGTCGCTCAGCTTCTGTAGTGCGCTTCCGCCCTCTGATGGTTGGCGCTGCCTGAGTGGTATCTTCCACTCCATGAACCTCCTCTTGTGGTTGATCCAAATCCTAAGGCTCATCCTTAGGAACTAATAGCTCCTCATCTGCATGCAAGTGTGGCTCCCTCTCAAGCGAACACTTCATGGCTTTCTCCTCATGAAATTTGATATCCCGTTGCACAACAGTCTTGTGACCCAATGCGGAAAATACACACGATAGTTGTGGGGTGTATCAGTGTACCCCACAAATATTCCAACCTCTGCGGTCGGATCCAGCTTCTTCCTGGCATCCTTCGTCACATGCATGTAGACAGGTGAACCAAAAATCCTCAAATGGGAAATATCATGCCTCTTACCAGAAAACGCCTCCTCCGGTGTACTCATGCCAAGTATCTTGTGAGGACAACGGTTCTGCACATATACTGCAGTATTGCATGCCTCCGCCCACAAGTGAAGGGGTAGGCCCTGGTCATGCAACATCGCCCGTGCGGCACACTTAACCCTTAGTAATAGCGTAATTCCTTCTGTCAGCTCCTGTGTCACATATGTGCACTTAACTAAAGTGCTCCAAGAGAATAAGATAATGTTTATAGTCCAAATATTATTAAGAGCTAATAATATTTGACATATCTATTTTTAGGTTGGCAATCTAAAAATAGATTCCGCCTAGTATGTCTAAAAATAGAAGTCCATCTATTTTTCGACTTGAACAACCATCCACAAATAGCATCATGCAACTCATAGAACATGATCCATATGTATAAAAATATACATAGTCTAAAAATAGACTTTGCGCCAAAAATAGCCTACGGGCCCACTTAGTGAAGGCGACTTCTTTCCACTAAGCTCATCATCTTGTTGCATTCTCAACACTCCCTCTCAACAAGATATGGATTATCTGCAACCCTTATCCTGCCTCTGTGGTATTCGAATTTGCTCCTGGTGAGCGCCTTCGTCAAGATATCAACATCCTGATCCTCCGTAGGAATGTATGAAAGTAACATGACCTTCCACTGCACACAATCTCTGATATGATGATACCGAATGTCAATGTGTTTAGATCTATCATTAAATACTAGATTAACCGAGAGTTTGATGCAACTCTGATTATCACAATAAATCACAGTAGGATCCAAGTGTGAACCAAACAACCCAACCAGGATCTTCCTCATCCATATAGCCTCGCATGCAGCCAAACTTGTTGCCATATACCGACCTCTGCTAAGCGAGTGCCATGGATATTCTCCCCTGTTGTACTAAGAAACTGTTGTCGACCCGATATACCGAAAATCCCTCCGGATGTGCTCTTTTACGTACCATTTGGGCTTTTGTTCAATGCGCATCCAATCAAACCACAGCCTCACCTCATCCGACTGTCTGTACCATAATCCCTATCCCGATGTGCCTCTGAGATATCTCAATACATGCTTTCCTACCTTCCAGAAGAGCTTGGTAGGCTTAACCATAGCTTTTGAAAGATGTTTAACAGCATAGCATATGTCAGGTCGTGTATTGACCAGATACATAAGTGAGCCCACCAACTGTCGATAAACAGTGGCATCCACTACCTTCGCCGAAGTAGCATCCTCCCTTCCTCCAACCACCAGGAAGAGGAGTATCAACAGGCTTGCATCCATGCATGTTGAACTTCTCCAGTATCTCCTGGGCATTCTTACCCTGAGAAACAAACAGTCCACCACTGCGCTGCCAACTTTCCAATCCCAGGAAATAATGAAGAAGGCCCAAGTCCTTCATCTCAAACTCTTTTTCAAGATCATCCTTGCATGAGTGTATTAGAAGTTCATCACCTGTCAAAATCAAATCATCTACATAAAGTATAATTATCAGCAACTTATCCTCCACCACAATCTGGTATAGGTTCAGATCCACCTCACGCTTGGAGAATCCAAGTCCGGTGAAATAATTGTCTATCCGTGTGTACCAAGCACGAGGTGCTTGTTTCAACCCATACGATGCTCTCTTGAGCCTGCACACATGCGACTCGCTGCTGAATGTCTCAAAACCTTCGGGCTGCTCTATGTACACCTCCTCCTTAATGACTCCATTGAGGAGCCCCGGTCTTCACATCCATGCGGTGAATGTGCCACCCCATCTACCTTTGGCGAAGGCAAGAATCGTCGGTATGGAAGAATACCTTGCGACAGTGCGGAGTCTCCTCATAATCGAGTCCCTCGATCTGTGAGAAGTCCCTCGATCTGTGAAAAGCCTCGGAAAAAAATGTTGGCTTATACTTCTCCACACTCCCGTCGACTACTGCTTCACTTTGTAGATCCATCTCGAACCCACCACTAATTTCCCTTCCGGCCTTGGGACAATCTCCCATGCACTGTTTCTGACAATCGAATCATACTCTTCCACCATGGCATCTACCCATGCGGGGTCCTCCACATCTTCCTCGAAAGAGGATGGCTCTATCACGATACACTTGCTCATAAGAGCCATGTATCTAGTATACCGGTCAGGTGATTGTCTCTATCTCTGCTGTGATGTAGGTGCTCCTACAATCTTCTCTGCATCCTGAATCAGTCGCTCAGCTTCTGTAGTGCGCTTCCGCCCTCTGATGGTTGGCGTTGCATGAGTGGTCTCTTCCACTCCATGAACCTCCTCTTGTGGCTGATCCACATCCTGAGGCTCATCCTTAGGAACTAATAGCTCCTCATCTGCATGCAAGTGTAGCTCCCTCTCAAGAGAACACTTCATGGCTTTCTCCTCATGAAATTTGATATCCCGTTGCACAACAGTCTTGCGACTGTCTGGAAAATACACACGATAGTTATGGGGTGTATCAGTGTACCCCACAAATATCCCAACCTCCGCAGTCGGCTCCAACTTCTTCCTAGCATCCTTCGTCACATGAATCTAAACAGGTGAAACAAAAATCCTCAAATGGGAAATATCAGGCCTCTTACCAGAAAACGCCTCCTCGGGTGTACTCATGCCAAGTATCCTGTGAGGACAACGGTTCCGCACATATACTGCAGTATTGCATGCCTCCACCCACAAGTGAATGGGTAGGCCCTGATCATGCAACATCGCCCGTGCAGCACCCACGATCGTTCTGTTCTTCCGCACAACAACCCCATTCTGCTGTGGGTTATGAGGTGCTATGAGCTCTCTTTGAATTCCTTCTGCGCTGCAAAAGTCCTTGAATTCGCCAGAGATAAATTCACCACCATTATCGCTCCTAAGAGCCTTCACCTGCTTCCCCGATTATTTCTCAACCAGTGCCTTGAACTCACAGAACTTTTAGTATGTCTCGCTCTTCTTCTGCATGAAGAAGATCCAACACTTACGAGAAAAATCATCAACAAATATCACATAATACCTGTGCTTTGCTGTCGAAGCTGCTGAGAAAGGTCCACACACGTCTGTGTGAATTCTCTTAAGGATCATCGTGGCGCGACTATCCTTCTCGTGAAAGGTGGCTTTCATAAATTTTCCCAAGTTACACCCCTTGCACTGATCTGATTGCACAAAAGGTACCCTTAGGAAGCCCAGTAGAAATCTGCTGCAGTATCTTCAAAGCTCCATGGCGAAGGTGGCCCAATCTTCGGTGCCACAACTCGCCATCATCCCGGCTCACCACTCCTTCTGCCTTGCATGCCATTGCTGCACAGCCATCTACCTGTAATTGATAAAGGTTTTTAACTCGAACCCATATCCTCTGGGTCTCACCAGTTGCCTTACTGCGCAGGAAAGCCTTTCCTTCGCTAAAAATAACATCATATCCCTTGTCTTCTAACATCGCCACAGAGATAAGATTCTTCTTCAATCCTAGAACATGCATCACTTCCTTCAATACAAAGGGTTTACCAGACTCCCTCTCAAAGGAAATGGTACCGATACCAGTCGCACTGTATCTACCATCATCGCCCATCTCGATGTGCACTCCAAGATATTTCTCATCCAGATCAGTAAACAAATCTCGATCTCCTATCATGTGAAAAGACGCACCACTGTCAAGAAACCACACTGATCCTGTCACACTTGAGACCAAGCATGCGATCAACGAAAAATCCAGCTCAAACTGCAAGGTTAAGGCCTCTCCAGCTGCAATCCCAGCCGCCTGCTTATTTTTCTTCTTCTGTGGACAATTAGTGGCGTAATGTCCGTGTTGGTGACACTGAAAGCACTTCACCTTGGACATTTCCTGCTTCTTACCTTTCGCACCGGAATGAGAAGCTTTCTTGCTCTTCCCCTTCTTTTCTTTGGCAGAAAAAGCGCAATTCTCTTCATCAGAGTTCTTTGATGAAGATCCGTCCCTGGTACTCCGCCTTATCTCCTCTTGCACAAGATCCGACCAAAGTCGCGCCCATCCTGGCAATTTCTCCCGACCATTGACAGAGTCCTGATAGGAGTGCCAACTCTTAGGAAGCCCAAGGAGACACAAGCTCATAAAGTCCTCATCATCAACAGTCACCCCCATACTTCCCAGCTCATCCCTGCATTGGACGAACTTCGTGAGGTACTTGGGCATACTGTCGCCTTTCTCCATTTTTATGTTCCTGAGTTTGTCCTTGAGCACCGACTTCCTCTGGTCGCTCTTGCTTTGAAATAAATATTTCAAAGCTTTCCACATCAAGAATGGAGAAGCTTTCCCATGAAGGCTAGATACTATGTGATCCTTCACACCTTCCAACAGAATCCTTCGACACTTTTCTGTCTTATTTTTCCATGAGTCAAGTATGGCAGCATCACTAGAAGTAGGCTTTTGAACTTCTGCATCTATGAACTCCTTCAACCCATTGTCATCCAGCACCGCCTCCATCCTGTCCTTCCATGCAATATAATTCGAGCTACCCTCAAGGGCATACTCCAATCACAATCCGTTGAAAGACATCTCAACTTCGACACCAAGAAAACACTGCTGCAAATTCGAATTCCACCAGCACAAAACTCAACCACTTCAATGTTTTGCAATTGCTCCAATGATCAATATCCCTCTGATACCATGTAGAAATTTGAATAACTGATATATTATTCACTGAGATTCTCCTGATCACACACTATTTTAGCTTCATGCATAATACAGAATCTCTTCTACCATTGATCATTAATTGCGAAAATAAAATCAATTGCATGCATACACTAAAACCACGAACAATCACACATATGAACACGGTATTTAATGGGAAAGCTTAAAGCTAAAAACCCCAACTATCTGTATATTATATGTCATGGAGATCATGTAACAATCATAGTACAAAAGCTCCTCACAAGCTCTCATGCACACCCTCAATTGCTACACACTATCAAGCTAGATCTAGCAAAACACATGCTCCAATCTTTTGCCACTTGATAGTCGGCCTCTATTGCGTAATTAATGCTATGGGATGGCTTCATTAAATAGATAAACCACCTGGCTTGAACTGCGCAATCCTCATGGGCTACTCCACCTATCTGTGTGTTGCAAATAGCAACAGTATAGTCACAACTGATAGTTAACTTGCTCTTTCACCTATTCTTGCACTGGTCTCCACTGAAACTGTCCATGCACTGAAGTTAATTGATGCATTCTTTAGTTGATTTATGAGTTTATAATTAGTGAATTAATTAATAATTAATTCACACCACTCTCACTAATTGTATCAATTAGTTAAACTGAATACAAATAGCTCAGCTATGTTTAGATTAGTTAAACTGAATACAACTCCACTAACTTCCTCAATCAACTCCACCAAACTCTGTCACATGAGTTCTAACTGAAGTATCCATGCAATAGCTCCACATAACCCTCAGGAATAGCGTAATTCCTTCTGTCAGCTCCTGTGCCACATCTGTGCACTTAACTGAAGTGCTCCAAGAGAATAAGATAATGTTTAGAGTCTATATATTATTAAGAGCTAATAATATTTGACATATCTATTTTTAGACTGGCAATCTAAAAATAGATTCCACCCAGTATGTCTAAAAATAGAATTCCATCTATTTTTTCTGACTTGACCAACCATCCAAAAATAGCATCCTGCAACTCATAGAACATGATCCATATGTCTAAAAATAGACAGTCTAAAAATAGACTTTGCGCCAAAAATAGCCTGCGGGCCCACTTAGTGAAGGCGACTCCTTTCCACTAAGCTCATCATCTTGTTGCAATCTCAAGAATGGCATCGACTGCTGTTAGATTTCGATTGCACTCATCACGGCCATAACTTATTATTCACACCTTTATGCTACACAGGTACCTCGTAATCGAAAGGGAGCTGTAACCGTTGCTTCTGGTCTCCCGTTTCAAATTTCTAATGTTGGGTTTTCATTTCGTTTTTCCTCTGGGTAATGATGTAAAAGTCTTCGGACTCTGTAATGCATAAATTAATTTTCTATTCACCATGGACTCTGTTAGGTGTATTGTTTGAAGGGTTAATCCCTTGGACTTATACTCGTAGTCTATAGAGAAGACAAGGGTTTATTAACTGTACTGAAAAAATTCTCAGATATATTTTCTTTCTATAATGTTCTTGATAGATCATCCTTTCGGTGACTTGACCACCACCAATAAAATCAGCATATAGTAATCCTTACTAGATGGAACAGTTTGCTTGGGGTAGGGTTTCACCCCAACCCAAGACTGCAAGTTCTAGTTTCTATTTTAGAGATTGTTAGAATACACTTACTAAATGTTGAGAACCTTATTGTATAATAAAAAATATATTGTATTCAGATGTCTATATTTACAGTTTACCATCTATTTTCCTTTTTCCTTCTTATCTGTATTTGCATAAATTTATACATGCAATGTAGTATACTATTTTTTTTCTTAAATCAAAATAGTTCCACTGTATTCTTCGTTATGGTTTACTATATTTCTGCAGTCTAAACATTATCTGTACTCTTCGAAAGTGTCTCTCTGTTTTTTTTTTTTTGGCATAAAGATATAATCTACTGTTTTACAGAGTTTTTAGTATTCAACCTCCACTGTAATTATGATAATAATAATCTACTACAATCAACCCTTTCATATTCATACAAATAAAATAAAATTCTAAACAGTCTTTGTACTTATCTGGATTTATTCTTTCAAGCTGTGGTACTCCCAACCATCAAGGGAGGCTATCACGTCCTCTTCTTACCCCCTAGCTCCAGAATCTGGACGGTGTCCCGGGTTAACAGTGGATTTCTTTCACTTTCTGTTGTGACCTCTGGATGGCCAATCCAATCAAACTCAGAAAGTATAGTTTTACAAGGTTTGCTGTGAGTTATTTTCAACTGATCATAACCAGCTCTAGAAAATACTCTACCTTTTCCACTAGCACAGAACCCCTACTCCTCCTCTGGGATTCAATTTTATCCTCAGAGAAGTAGGTAACTGTCTTTCCAACTGTCCCCAACCACCTCCTATTCTTGGAAACATTTTTACCATCAGCTTTATGTATATTTTCATATTAAAAGATTTTTCCTTCCATTAATTAATTACTCCTAATTAATAAATCAAAAAATTAAATAACTTGTTTAATCAACAATAATTATTTGAGTTTTTCGTTTGAGATAAAGATAAGCAAATTGTCTTTTAACTAGTTAACACTAGTTAACTTTAATGAAGTTGTCACAATGCATTAGAATGAACATTAATTAGTTGTTTTTTTGTTATTCTTTATTCTCATCAATCACCCAAAACCTGTAAACCCCCCTTGGTTATTTGTCAATACGTAAATTTGAAGTTTACAGTAATATTTGGTTTGGTTATAGTAAAATTGGTGACTTTGGACCATTAGTTATAGTAAAATTGATGACTTCAGACCATTTTTTCAATACTTAAATTTGAAGTTTACAGTAATATTTGGTTATAGTAAAATTGGGGCATATTTCTAAACGAAATTTACTCCCCAAAACCCCTTCCGGATTTAGGAAATGAAATATGGTTATATGATAACAAGGTTGTTTGACTTTTTTTCCCAAATCAAGAAATGTGATACGGTTACATGATAACTTTGTTTGTTTTTTTTAATTCAATAACAATGTTGTTTGATTTTTTTTCCAAAATCAGTAAATGTGAGTTACGGGAGAACGCTGTTTACGGGACAAGTTGTTTGATTTTTTTTATTCAACCAAAAATTAGTTAGCAGGGCTTTAATGAAATTTGTAAAAGTTCAACAATGAAATGTTTTAGGCCCTTAGATCAAGTAAATATTTTTATATATTTTTTTTATAATGTTAGTTTTTTTTTTCTTTTTTTTTTTCTTTTGAATAAGTTAGATTGAATTTAGGTTATGGTGACTTTTAAGTTAAAATGTTGTTATTAAAAATTTGTTAGATTTTAACCTCAAATTTTTTTAATAAAATTTAAATTAATAACTTAATAAAACTAGATTTAACATAAATTAGTTTAATGAATAAAAAAAACTTTGTAAAATACATAAACATTAAATTTTTGGCTACATAAGCATAAAATTTTTATTTATAATAAAATTTATACCATAAAATTAAACTCCACAAAAACCAATTAATCTATATTACAAGGATAAAAAACAATATAAAAAAGGAAATAACTATTTATATATTTATATATTACATTTTTGTGCTACTATGCTCTCCAACAAAGTATGATAGAAAGGTTATAATGTCATGTTTAACATTTTGACTATGTCAAATTACACAAAATTAAAGATAAATGTAAATTAAATAAAAAGATTAAAATAATGTAATGAACATTTTAACTAGTCAAAATACAAGAAAAAATAAAAATAAAAAAATAAAATAATGATAAACTATAAATACATCCCATGGTATTGACCCATGGTATTCATGTGGAATGTAGTTTCTTTATGGGGGGGGCACTAAGATGGCCTAAATAAATCTTAACTCTAGATCTAAACTAATTATTTAATAAAATTATTTTTAAATGTTTATAACCATTATTCTTTTAAAATGTTACTTAATAAAATGTATCTAAATTTTATTACATCCACATATACATAGTTTTTATGTATTATTTTTGTTACAACCATTTTATTATTCCAAAAATACATGGTTTTTTTGTTATATATTATTTATATTACAACTGTTTTATAATTCATGAGTATTATTTCTTAATATATAAAAAATTAAATTAATAATGAATTTTTTAAAATATGTAATCTTTTTTAAATTTCCAAATTATTTTAGGACATGATCTATCTTGAGCAATAATGACGAATGTTCATAATTCTCATTTCTTAAATAACACTAAATTTACCATTAAAGGGGTCGATTACAATTGTTTGTATCCAAGTCAAGGATACAGAAGAAAGGAGACATGGTGAAGAGAAGCTTCCAACCTTACAACAAGCCATAAAAAGGCATAACGTTGAATGTATGGAATCCATTTTCCCTGATACACATGAGAAGTGCAATGAAAATCTTGGAATTTTGAAAATGTCATGAAGCTTATCTCATGTTCCATTCATTTAGATCTGAAGTATATGGAAGAAGAAAAGTAGGATAATGGATACTTATCAAGAATTTATGATTATTTAGAAGGAAATGACATTGACAAGGCTATGGATGGCCAAATAGCAGAATTAAAAACAGAAGAGGGCTCTTCAGAAAATGGGTTACTCAAGGATTTCAGAATCTAGATTAGCTACATTATCTCACTAATTCAAGCAAGCGCTAAACAAGAGACACACAATATTGATATAGAGACAATTTATTCATAAACAAGAGAAAGCTAGAATTATAACCCGAGATAGAGTGATGGGAAAAGAAACATTCCAATTGTAAGGAGGAGTCAAAATTACATGAGTAGTAGTTCACTCAACATATTTCTCCACCACTTATTCTGGAGGAGAAATTTCCTACTACCTCATCAATTGAAGAAGGCCGACATGAGAAAATTAGAAGAGATTCCTCAATGTTATTTTTATTTGACATTCAATCACTCTGCTCTTTTTTGTCTAGTAGTCTCTTTACCTCTACCCTTAAATTCAATGAATTAGAAAATACTAGACAAAAGACACTTACCTATTGCAATCAGTTGAAAAGAAATGTATCTCTAAAGCGTCACTTGGAGAGGAATCTATTATTTAAAAGATCAGGAAAATAATTTCATTTCAAAATAAAAATGTACTATCACTAGGGAAGGGAGTTATTACATTTAAAATTTGTTCCCGTTCTTGTCACTACAAAATTTGATTATTGCTTTTTATTTGATGGGAAAATAAATTATCTTTAAAAGGCACTAAAGTCTTGAATTATGATCCTTAAAGAAGTCTGAACTAGATTCCCTGATTATGAGATGATTTTTTCTTCTTACTTTTGGGTCTTCATGATGTTTGTTATTCTGATTGAGGTGAAAAGTTCCAAAGAAGTGGAATATTGGTCGTTCAAAGAGGAATTATGGAAATATGATTGTAGATAATTTATTAATATAAATTATCTTAAATGAGATTAATTAGTCATCCCCAAGGGTTAAAAATGGCCCAAATGTTTCTTATCCATAAAATTTACGATCAAGATAACTCTATGCTCTATGTTAAAATGATAGGTGAAGGTGGATTTACCATACTTAAGCTTCTTAGTAGTCTCTTATGAAATACAACATGTCATAGTGATAAGTTTTTATTCCATTAAATAGTTCTAGCTATAGAGGAGAGTCAGAGTTCTAGGAGTAGTATCAGGGAAATTCAACATTGCAAATGTGATAGAAGCAAATAATTCTGTGGAAGGGTGAAGATCTCCCAAATTGGTCATAAAAACCAAGTGCATCCTTCATGCAGAAAAAAATAAACATGCAGATTTTGTCATATAGAGGTCTTGAGTACTTTGGCCAAAATGTCTCATCCATTATGAAAAAACACATCTTACATTCAATTAATAACAAAAGTTGCTCCACATCAATTACCCAATATAGATATTTTGATTTAAGGGCCAGTAAACATAATTCTCCGCCACTTATTTTGAAGGATCAGTTGGAGCCGAGAAAGTTCCTAATACCTCTTCTTTCTTATATGTTATTCTTTCCTATACCACAACCTTATGGCGTTTCCTTTGCAACATGTGGTGCAATTGCTAGTTATATGTTATAAATTAGATTTTTTTTCTTGTGAGAAATGAGTAATTATAAATTAAAAATATAAATGTATGTTTTGAAAAATATTTGTACAAGAACAATGAACTATCCATTTGGCTTCAGCAGCACTTGCCTATACATGTTGGATAGAAAGTTTCCCATACATGCTCGATAGAAAGTGGTGATATATTTGAGAGGATTTTTGGTTCTGAGTTTTACTAATTCCAGCATCATCATTTAGCCGTGGCAAATTGAAAATAAAAAAAACCCAATTGTTCTAGCAATTTTCAAACCGCAATTTGGCCTTAAGCATCTAAAAATACAAGCTGGCATTTCCAAGTAAATATAATTCCATTTCCAAGTAAATATAACTCCATTGCTAATATAAATTTGGAATTTGTATGGTTTACTTTAATATAAAATTTGATTTGAATATATCATTATAAGCGTAATTGTGTATATCGATGAACACACAAATTATGGCAATTCTAGTGTAAAACTATGCATTTTATTTAGTATATGACAATCACTTCATAGATTTTTTTTAACGTGGATTTGGAAATTATGTATGTATAGGGAATTGGGAAAATGGAGGAAGATAAACATGAATGGAAAGTCATTGTCAAAGGCACTAGACACATTTTTTATTGTTTAATTGGTGATTGTGCCGGTGTATTCACTCGAACGAAATTAAGTGGCCTTAATCACCATCGCATAATGATACACAATCTCCTTCCTATTCTTCCACGTCAAAGAGGGTGACAAAGAGATCACAATGCTAGACGTGGGGTCAAGTCGCCAAGCAAGATTAGAAAGAAGAATGAAAATATCCAATATGATGTAGTTGCAAGGTTATGTTGTGCATGCAAACAAGCATATAAAAGATTTGTTCACGAAGAAATTATTTCTCTTGTAAGCATTTATTGACATGGTTATGTGTTTCTTATTATAATAATATGAATATATGATTACATGTTAATCATTGAATTGTTTTTATGCAATCTGTTTCTACACTAGATGAGCTTAATGAAGCCTCAAAACTCAAAATCAAAAAGAAAATTAATCATTGGGGCCAAAATTTTATCTGATAGACGTATGAACACGATTAAGCGCATAGAAATGGCTTTGCAACAAAAAGAAAGAGAAGGAATTTTTAATGATGTAAGGGCAGAAGAGGTAGATGGACATAACCCTAACTTAAACTATGAATATAATAGATTTAACAATGAGCACTCACATTATTTTCAAGATATTTTCACATTAAATGACATGTTTATTATGTATCAAATCTTTTGGTGAAAATCACATTCGAGAAATTTGTGTCGACGTGTTTCGAACTAGCTAGTGTGATTCATCATCAGGACAAGATTCGAAACGTGTCGACACAAATTTCTCGAATGTGATTTTCATCGAAAGATTTGATACATAATTTATGGATCATAGAAGTCAAACTCCTGACATGTTTATTTTTAGTATCAATTGTTTACTAATTCCCAATTTTTATTGATATTATTAGCCTAATGAACATAATTCCATAGAGAGATCTTCATATTATTTGCTCACTGATTTTCAATGGAGTAACTCAGAAACCCAACATGCATCAAGGTGTGAACCCCATATGCATCAAGTTGTGAACCATTGCGATTTTCACCTAGATTTCAACAAGTTTTGGAAGTGAGTTTTGTTTCCATACACACTATTTCACATCAACATTAGCATACATATTACTATATTTTACTAGGATGACAAGTGAGAAAACATATATTTTATTATTCATATTTCTTTTCTTATTTATTATTATATTTTACTATGGTGATAATAAAGAAAATGGATTCAGGTATTGTTTTTGGAACCATTACAATCATTTGAAACCCCAAAACATGATCACGGTCTTGAAAATAAAGTAAGTGAGATGGATCAAGTATATATTTAAATAATTATTTACATGATCTTGTGTCTCGAATAAAGAATATGCATCCCCTCAAAGCCATCCACATATAATAGATAGTTGGCAAGTGATGCATCCAAAGCCACATTGTTCACAACCATTGAGATGTTCACCTCATCTTCAAGGGAATTTAGGAGATGTAAGTTGTATACCCTATACCATAGCTCATAATACATTCACATATAATTTATTATACATTGTAATTGAATAGTTTTTCAATGAATTGTGTCTTCTTCCATTTTGCAAGGTGCCCATCTATTCATTATTTCCATACTATTTTGCATTTGTTTTAACCCATTTTTTATTATGTTGATATCAATTTGCATATTATTTATTATGTTTTAAATTTTGCAGAAATCGAAAAGGGAAAATTATCTTGGGATGGTGAAAAGAACGAAAATTACACCAAAAGAATTGAAAGCACGTGGGTTCAAGTCTCGAAAACAGTACATAGAGCATATATGCTCAACTAGTATTGCTCTTACTAAACCCACTAGGCTTACCACTTTGAGAACTAAAACAACTCACCATGTCTAGGTAACTTGAACATGTTTAGGTCATTAATTAGTGCTTTGTGTAGAAAGAAGTTTCTCCTTTTGTAATGAATATTATATTTTTAAATGATAGGCTAAACTTTCTCTTGATATAGAATGGTGTATTAGAGGTGTTTTCACATTTGAAATTCTATGTGCACTTTGTCTTATATGAATGATACACTTTAAAATAGTTGCATATCAACTATACCTATGATATATTCTTTGGAATTTTTCTTAAGTTCATGACTTAAATTTACATGATTAATCTTTATTTGATCACATGCTTGTTAGTAGCTTGATGATGTCCAACATGCACTACTCTCACAATATAGTTAGAAGTAGTCAAGGGATACACTTAGTGAGAAGTTTTGTATCTTAAACTTTAGTTATTCTAATAAGAATAATTTCTCAAATTTCTTTCGAGAAACCAAAAACTAAAAAAAAAAAAACTAGACTCACTTTTACATTCTGCCAATACCAATAATTATAAAATTTCTACCACTAACATTGAAAGGCATATGCCTTTTGTGCTTTGCAATTAAAAAAACCTTTTGGAGCTAAGAAAAAACTTAGGGCACTAAAAAATGTTTAACACTCTTTCAAAACACTCATATTCCTACTTTGAGTTTATGCAATGTTGTGTTATTGAGTTACTTTGAAATTAATTCATATTATGTAATTAGTTTCCAATTCAACTATACATTTCTTTGGTGTTTTGTAATTTAAAAAATATTTTGGAGCTAATAAAAACCTAAGGGCACTAAAAAATGTTTTAACACTCATTTCAAACACTCATATTCCTACTTCTATTTTATAGAGTCTTGAGTCATTGAGTAAATTCTAAACTTATTCATATTTTGTAAATTAGTTTTCAATTCAACTATTCATTTTAAAACTATTGATTAGTTAAATTCAACTATTCATTTTAAAACTATTGATTAGTTAAATTAAAGAGAGTGAAATTCCTTGGAAACATAAATACAATTAACCAAAAAAATATAATTAGTATCTATTCTTGAAAAAAAAATAACAAATCGAAACAACAAAATTATTTTATTTAATATTTTTTCTTTAACGTAATGATAAACATTTTTTTTCTAAAATATATTTTAAATCATAAACACTCACAATATATAAATCTTAATATTTATAATTTATCAAAATGGCAAGGGATTTTTTTATTAAAATTATCATTAATTTTTCTATTTTCAATATAAATAATTCTTGCACATACATTATTCAAAAATAATTTTTAAATAATATAAAAATATATTTTATTTATATTAAAATATATATCAAATTATGATAAAGTTTTTCAATTAATATGAAAATTTATTATAATAAAACTATATATGGACATTAAAATACGTATTTATATTTATAGAGTGTGTTATCATTTTATTATTTATATTATTAGATGGAAAATAACTCAAATTGCATTAAAAAAATATCTAGATAGTAATATGGCACAGATAATGTGTAACAATTTCCTTAACTTTACTAAATAAACATTTTTGTTATATTTTTTATTTTAAACCTTTCAAAACTTTTTAGCTAGTAAAATTATATATATATTTTTAGTTTTATTGAATATACTACATTCAAATAAATCCCACTTATTTATTTAGAAAATGATATATTTTCCATAATAGAGATATCACTTTAATATTTAGATTTAAAAAATAATGTGATTAAAATTGTTAAAGAATAAGATTTCATGAGAGATAAGAAGAACCTTAAATAATAGCTTTTTGTGTTCCCACCATTATTTCATGGAAAAGAAGGTGAAAATATTTAGAAATGTCTTCCATCCCCATGGGAAACCTAATTCGGGAAGCTAGTGAAAATGAAATATTATATGTGACGAGTTTTGAGGTTCAATTATTGTAAACATAAGTAGTGGTAGTCATTGAAATCGACCCCGTGTTGGATTATTCCTCTACATACATAAAATAAATAAATTTAGAAATATCTTTCATTCATATTTTTGTTATCAGCTATGTCATGAAAAGGAGGGTGATAATATTATAAACTGTGCTCATTCTTATTTTTTTTGTTGTCCTCCAAGTAACATGTTGCATAGTATTCTAATTTTGGGTTAAACCATAAAGTTCCATATTTCTCTTTCTACACACATGTTGAAGAGAAATATGGTTGAAAAATACTCTCAAACCTTTGGACTCTTCCAAGACATAATTTAGAAATACCTTGCAACACATTTGTTCATTTTTTACTCATTTTATAACAACTTGAGAGCCACCAAACAAGTGTAACCCATTAATTCGTTTTTCCTTTAGGAGAAACAATACTAGTGTGTAATGAATTCTTCATAATTAGTTCATGTCTCCCCAATCCTACCTTAAATTTATTAGAATGATTATTTGCAAAGAATATAATTCTACATCCTTCACATACAAGAACACCTCCTTTTGATACTCCATTTAAAAAAAAAAACACAAAAAAAAACTCTTATAAATTTATTCTTTAACCACTACCCCTACTAAGTTTTCTTCTTTACCCTATGGGAAATGCATCAATATGATAATTCCATTGGTTGCATTTGGCTGGATACATTATTGTTGGAATGTTTTTAAAGTCACTAACATTATTTATGTTTATTACAATAAATTGATGTACATTATTATTTTAATAGACATGTTTATTTTGTAATAAAATTTTCAAAATTTAATTTTAAATATCACTAATTATAAAGTAGATGGTAAATATTTAACCTCCATAAATATTCATAAATTAAAAGTTGAGATTTATCTTGAAACTAGTTATATCTTTTTGTTTTTTTAATTAAATTAATAATTTTTAAAAATGACCATAGCATGGTATTACTTCATAATAATGTAACAAAATCCATTTATAAATTAAGATTCCCCATGGTAAAGTGATGTTAAATCTACATGGTTAAAATTTTTGTTACGTGTTCTTTTAAATACATTATTCATATATTAATTCTTTTAATAATAATAAGTAAATTTTTATGTTTTTTCTTTTAAATTTTAGTATGTGAAACGTATTTTGAGGTAAGATTTTGATGTCTATCAACATTTTCTAACAATTTAATTTATATGGTCATCCTAGTATAGTTTATACATAAGCATATGCCCCATTATCATTAAAAAAAGACCATATATTATTCAATCAAATTAAGAGGATTCACTTTATAAATTTATAATTGTAATTAAGCTATAACTTAATTTTTTATAAGATATAACTTAAATATATTATAAAAATATTTTAATAAAGCATATTTTATAAAAATGCAATTTAATTGTTTTTTTTTTGTTTAAGATTAAGATGGAATATTATTACAAAGTATATCATGTCATGAATTCATAATAACTATTTAAATTGAAATCATTTTTTTTTTGGTTAAATTTAAAATTATTTTAATAATAAATATAATAGTTTAATTTTAAATTTATGGTTGTTTATGAGATAAGGAATTTTATCCACATAATAATTTGATTAAAACGAGTTTATAAAGTTTAAACTTAACCGCAAATTCTAGTTTATGAAATTTTGTTTATTTATCCATCTATTTTTGGTTATGGGTTCATGTACATATACTTATCATATAAATACATATATGTACATAAGGAGACACCCTGATCAAAATATATATAGATGAATCAATTTTTTCTCTTCATACCTTGTCAATTTGTAATCTTATAAATATGTGTTTGAAATATTCACTTTTCCATAAACATTATTCATTAGATTTAAATCAATTTTTTTGTTACTTTTAAACTGAAATCACAATAAAATGTGTGTCGAGAACCTCAGGTTCTTCCATGGCAACAAAAATGGATAGGGAGCTTGTAGGGATTGCAAGAATAGGAGGGTGGGAGGGAGAGCCCCTGCCTCGTCCGCGATGTCATTGCATCCGGTGCCTTCTAGGCATTGTCTCAGATAGAAGGGGGGACTGCAAGCCTAGAGTAGAAGGCTCAGAGTGAGACAGAGGAGGAGCGGAGCAGTGGATATAGCTATGACAGAGGAGGGAGGTAAAGAATGATAAGTAGATGTGAAAATGGGAATAAACATAGGAGCCATGAGCCATAAATGAACAGGAGGAAAGTTTCAGGAGCAGAGGTCGAGGGAGAGGCATAATTTCTTCAGGTGTTGGCATCCTCTATGCATTGAAAACTTTTATGCAGGAGGCAAGTACGGTCACATGGAGGGGCCATGTGCCCCCGCGACGTGAGGCCAAGTGGCAACCTGAGTCAATCATGTTGAGCACCCTTCAACCTCAAATTCCCCTTCAACCTCTAGGGGGAAGAGATTTTTCTCTTCAGCAAGGTTGAGGCCTTGGATGAGTCCTTCCTATTCAACAGAGTTGTTTCTATCCTGACCAACGGATCCATAGAAGATGAGAAAGGGGGCGCCTTCAGAGTCACGAAAGATTCCTCCAAATCCATCTTTGCACAAATTTCCTTTTGAGGCTCCATCAAAATTGACAGATACCTCTTGAAGGGGTCACCATGATGGATACCTCTTGAGATTTAGTAACTTAGTCATAAAAAATATTAAAATATATTAGTAACAATTATTATTGGGTTCGTAGCCAAAATAAGGATACTCATGACATTTGGTACAATGTCATTTATAAGGGTTCTAATCTACACTTTTGTAATTGAAATTGGGCCCTAAATGGAAATATATGTAAGAATGTATTGAAAGTTGAGATGTTGGTGAGTAACACTATTTTGGGTGAAAATGTACTACCTAGTGTCACTATTCATACTATAGAAAGGCTTAATAGTTTATTTGATTTGAATGAAACACCTATATTGGGCCCAAAAATCCAAACAGAACTTCCACCATGCTTTGATTCCCCTCCCAATATGAATCATCATAATGAAACAAGCATTGATGATTTAGAGAATTTATTGTATAATGTTGACTCAACCAATATATGACAAGATAGTGTATTCTCCGAAGATGATGAGATGAAACGTGTTAACTCATCAACTCATGAGAAATTGAGATCCATAACACCTACAAATTTGGAACATGCATATGCATTGAAAAAGTTCGAAGACAAAGCATGTCAAGGATACAACAAAATGTTTTTCAATACTATAACTCCATCCAAGATCACTACCAAGAGAAAGCATAGTTTCTTGAATCAAACCAGTAAGAAAAGGCGATGTGGTCGCAAGTCAAAATCATGGAAAGATAAACTACAATTTGAAAGGGTTGGACGAGTTAATGAAAAAAAAAAGCATGGATGAACAATTGGAGTTATCTTATAAAAAAAAACAGAAATGTGGAACACATGCATGAGTTAGTGCAACATTCTATTATAGACAAAATTGGTAAGGAAATTTGATATGCATTGTTTTATGTGATATGTGATATATTGTAATTTTCAATACATTTGCATAACTATCTAAACTTTTTTATTGAGGGACCGACATCTCATAGCATTCCAACTTGTCAAATTAGATTATTTGATGAACAAGTTACTGAAAAAAGATCTACCATTGGAAACACTGCTCTAGCCATTAGCATCCCAATTTCGTCCCCGAGGGTGCTTCCCCCTATTGTACAACCAATGGAGATGTATCATCGCCCACACCCACCACCTATTCCCTTAATAAATTTTTCTATGCCTATAAACACCTCTCCAAATCCTTCCCAATGCTCACCCCTACCATTTAGTCATCCACAATTCTCATTATTTCAATCATCCACCCCTAACATTCCAATTATCCCCCCCCCCCCTAGTTTGATTCCCTGCCCTATGGTGATTCCTACTATCGTACAACCCGTGGGGGTGTATCAACGTCCACACCCACTACCTTTTTCCAATTTCAATTCTAGCATGCATTTATCCATCACCCCTGAACCATGCCTATATCCATCACTAAATGCTCCACCATCTACCCAGGAAGGGAAGTATTCTCCATTGCCTTGGATATTTACGGTGAGAATAAGTAGTTGATCAAAATATCATCATGAATTAATGAAATTTATTATATGCATTTCATTTTTTACAGCTAATTGATTAATGTAATTTTTGAAAAATTATCAATTTGGAAATGAACTTGGGTGGTGCCAAGTGGGGAAAGGGTGACTTATAGATCCATGTTATATATCAATCATGATGCCATTTTTCCATTATGTCATTTATGGGCATGGAATCCTATTATCTATGTTGGGAATGAAGTTCAATTTTGTAAAAAAGAAAAATGTATAGCTGGACCAATTTTCAATACAAATACATGAATATAGACTTGTGTTTATGACAACATATTCATTACCTTTTAAATTCATGATGTGGATTTGATGTTCTATTCTATCAATGTAACATTAATTTTGATGAATGTAGTTAGAATGGATTTATCTTTCTATTTACAAATTATCAGGTTTGCATGTTAAATTACTTCTATATTTATATCTTGCTCAATGTTGAATGCATGGAAGGACTTATCATTACCATGGAACTTTGCTTATTTATAATAATAGATGTATCATGTACATTTAGAGAACATGGAAAAATTTAGGTGCTAATATTAGCAAGTGGGCTAATTTTCCATGTTTTTTCAAAAAAAAGATTCACTAATTTCCATATTTTCTAAAAAATGATTCGCCCAAATTTTATGAATTATTTTTTTTACATTAAAAATCGTCAATATTTTATAGATACAACATAAAATCATTAGAAATTTCAATACTTTTACAAATATATCGCCTATCATTTTATAGTTTTCATATTATGAACTAGGAATATTGGTCAAGGGTTCTAAACTTTAAGATAAATTTTCATTTTCAAAATTTTCCCCGGAACAGAACATATATTATGTATATGATATTGATGTAAATGTATCATGTACATGTAATTAATCTTATGCATTTTGTTTTTACAAGTAATTGATTAATGTAATTTTTGCAGCAATATAAATTTAGAAATGCACTTGGGAGTGCCAAGAGGGGCGAGGGTGACTTATAGACCCATATTGTAGATAAATCATGATGCCATTTTTTCATTATGTCATTTATGGGCACGAGATTCCATTATTTAAGTTGGGAATGAAGTACCATTTTGAAAAATATAAAAATGTATAGTTTGACCAATTTTGAATACAAGTACATGAATTTAGATTTTTATTTATGACAACATCTTCATTTAATTTTAAATTCATGATGTCGATTTGATGTTATATTTTATCAATGCTATATTTATACTTATCGAAGCTAAGTATATAAGGAAGATAAAGTTGTGCACAACTTCTGTATATGCACATATATGGAAGTTGCGTATATATGTAAGTTGTGCATATCTTCTGTATATGCACATATACAAGAGTTGAGCACATATAGAAGTTTTATGCATCTTTCGTAATATGCATATGCAAGTATTTATATATGTTCATATCTTCCGCATATGTGTATATCTTCCTTATATGCGCAACTTCTGTATATGTGCATATTTTGTATTGCATATCTTCTGTATCTGAAGAACTTCTGTATATGAGCATATCTTCCATATATGCTCATATCTTTTCTATATGCAAAACTTCTGTATATGCGTATATCTTTCGTATATGCATAAATTTCATATATATGCATAACTTCAATATATACGCATATATTATGTAGATGTGCAACTTCCTTATATGTGTATATCTTCCGTATATGCGTATATCTTTTGTATATGCGCAATTTTTGTAAATGTACATATCTTTTGTATATGTGCTTCTTCCATATATGTGCATATATTTAGTATATGCACATATACAGAAGATATGTGCATATACAGAAGATACACATATACATAAGTTGCACATATACGAACGTTGTGCATATATAGAGACTTGTGTATGCATATTACGGAAGTTACGCACAACTTCCGTATATGCACATATCTTCCATATGTGCATATCTTTCGTATATGTGCATAAACTTCTGTATATGCACATACCTTCCGTATATGCGCATATATACAAAATATATTTACATAAAAGTTGCACATATACAGAAGGTATACACATTTATGGAAGATATGTGCACATACGGAAGATATGCGGATATATAGAAGTTGTACATGTACGAAATATGTGAAAATACGGAAGTTGCACAATTTTTAAATATTTGCATATTTTGTATCGCATATATTCCATATATGCATATCTTATGTATATGTGCATATATTCTGTATATGCACAAATTCCTTATATGTGCAACTTCCGTATATACATATATCTTTTGTATATGCACAAGTTTTGTAAATGTGTATATATTTCGTATATGCGCAACTTCCGTATATGTGCATATATTCAGTATATGCGCATATATGGAAGATATGTGCATATATTCAGTATATGCGCATATATGGAAGATATGTGCATATACAGAGGATACACATATACATAAGTTGCACATATATGAAAGTTGTGCATATACGGAAGTTTCACATATATAGAAACTTGTGTATGCATATTACGGAAGTTATGCACAACTTTCGTATATGCGCAACTTCTGTATATGCACAAATCTTCTGTATATGTACAACATCCGTATATGTGCATATGCAAAAGATATTTGCATATTATGGAAGATATGTGGATATATAGAAGTAGTACATGTACGAAAGATGTGCAAGTACGAAAGTTGCACAAATTCTATATATTTGCATCTTTTGTATCACATATCTTCCATATATGCATAACTTATGTATATGCGCATATATTCTGTATATGCACAACTTCCTTATATGCGCATATCTTTCATATATGCGCAACTTTCGTATATACATATATCTTCTGTATATGCACAAGTTTTGTAAATGTGCATATCTTTCGTATATGTGCTTCTTTAATATATGTGCATATATTCAGTATATGCACATATAAAAAAGATACACATATCCATAAGTTGCACATGTACGGAAGTTGTGCATATACAGAAGCTACGCATATATAGAGACTTGTATATGCATATTACAGAAGTTATGCACAACTTCCGTATATGTGCGACTTCCGTATATGCGTAAATATTTCGTATATGTGCATATCTTCCGTATATGCGCATATCTTTTGTGCCTATAATAAAGAATTACATATACAGATGAAGCACATAGACGGAAGACATGCACATATACGGAAGTTATGAAAATATGGAAGATATGTGCATATATAGAGGCTGGAGTTCCGTGTAACATCAATATAAACGCATATCTTCCGTATATGTACAACTTCCTTATATGCACATATAGCCCGTATATGTACAACTTCTATAAATACACATATACTCTATATATGCACAACTTATTTATATGTGTATACATAGAAGTTGCGCACATATGTGGAAACTATGTATATACGGAGGTCAGAGTTGTGCATAGGTATGTGCATATATAAAAGTTGCGAATATACGTAAGGTATGCACATGTACGGAAGATATGCGCAGATATGAACGATATGATCATATACAGGATATGTACATGTATGAAAGTTGTGCAAGTACTGAAGATATGGGCACATACAGAAGATATGCTCATATACAGGATCATTGGCCACCACCATTCTACCTACTTCGGCGTCTAATCATTGGCCTATTCAACTGCAATGGTCCCACTTTAGCGCAGGAAGCAACAAGCCCTTTCGCTTTGAACAATTTTGGCTCACTCATCCTTTGCAACGTCATTTACAAGCTCATATCAAAAGTGATAGCCAACAAGTTCAAACCTCTCCTCCCACTTCTTATATCACTTGAGAAAACAGGATATGTGGAAGGAAGATAGATACTGGATGGCATCATCCTAACGCATGAAGTCATCCACTCTCTAAAAATGCAGAAAAATCCAAGTATGCTTCTCAAAATCGATCTCTCCAAAACATTTGATAAACTCAGTTGGACTAATATCCGTCAAGTGCTCCTGGCCTTCGACTTCAGTCCCACCTGGATCATATGGATCATGAGTATGCTCTCCTCTTAATTTTTCTCCATTCTGGTCAACGATTTACCCTCTCCCATGTTCTCTCCCTCAATAGGTATCTATTAGGGTGACCCCCTCTAGAGGTATCCATTAGGGTGGCCCCCTCAAGAGGTATCCATTAACTTTGAAGGAGCCTCAAAAGGAAATCCGTGCGAATATGGCTTTGGAGGAATATTTCGTGACTCTGAAGGCGCCCCCTTGCTCATCTTTTATGGATTCATTGGTCGGGATAGCAACAACTTTGCTGAACAGGAAGGACTCATCGAAGGCCTCAACCTTGATGAAGAGAACAATCTCTTCCCCTTGGAGTTTGAACAAGGTTCTGAGGTTGAAGGGTACTCAACATGATTAATTCAGGCTGTCACTTGGCCTCACGTCGCGGGGGCACATGGCCCCTCCATGTGACCACACCTGCCTCCCGCTTGAAAGTTTTCAATGCATAGAGGACGCCGGCACCTGAAGCAATTACGCCTCTCCCTCGACCTCTGCTCCTGCAACTTTCCTCCTGGCCATTTATGGCTCATGGTTCCTGTGTTTATTCTCATTTGGCATCTTCTTATCATTCTCTACCACCCTCCTTTGTCATAGATCCATCCACTACTCTGCTCCTCCTCTGTCTAACTTTGAGCCTTCTGCTCTAGGCCAACAGTCCCCCCTTCTGGCTGAGACAATGCCCAGAAGGCACTGGATGCAATGTTGTCACGGACGAGGCAGGGGCTCTCCTCCCACCCTCCTATTCCTGCAATGCCTACAAGCTCCCTATCCATTTTCGTTTCCATGGAAGAACCTGAGGTTCTCGACCCACATTTTCTCTTTGCCAAGTTCTCGATTCATCTCCCAGAGGAGCAGCTCCACCTCTCCAACTCCGGTAGAAGAAAATGCCTCCACAAATCCACTCTTTCACGCTCCTCCTCCCTTATGCCAAGGAAATTCGTCGGCTTCCCGGTCAAGCAACTGGCGGAAGACTCTGATAGCAGTGGGAGAAGCCCAACGAAGGACTCATAGCAAAAAAATGTAGAAGAGGATCATACGGCACACTCAGTTTCAGCAAAGCCAATCGATTTGGTCTCCACCTCAAATCCGTAGAGAGCCCCCCAGCTCTCAAAGAAGGACATTGAGACCATGTCCGACTATGGCTACTTCATAATTGAGGATAATCGTCATAAGGAGCACCATGACATCCAGAACCGGTAGCTGCAGCTCCTTGGAGCTCCTCCTCTTCAGTTTACACATGTTCCTTCTTTGTTTTTATGTCTATTTTTATCTTTGTCTGCATACTTTGTCACTTATGCTTATGCTAATGGTTGGTCCCCTAGAAGGGCATCCCATGTTTTAAATCTCTGAACTCATTAAGGGTTGGTTTCCCCATGAAGGGAAACCCATTTTTTGACTGTTTTTTCTGTCTTCAACCAATAGGGGTTGGCTAGTCCAGCAACCCCTATCATGAAGTTTGATTGTAATTTTTGTACACTATAATAGAAATTAGCATTACTTAGAAAAAAAAAACAAATAATTATTTGTTGAATTTTCACTTTTGATAGAGATATGTGATTTTATTGTGATTTTAGTTTAAAAGTAACAAAAAAAATTGATTTAAATCTAATGAATAATGTTTATAGCAAAGTGAATATTTCAAACACATATTAAGATTACAATTTGACAAGGTATGAAGAGAACAAATTGATTCATCTATACATATTTTGATCACGGTGTCTCCTTGTGTACATATATGTATGTATATGATAACTATATGTACATGAACCCATAAAAAAAAATATATGGATAAATAAACAAAAATTTCATAAACTAGAATTTGAGGTTAAGTTTAAACTTTATAAACTCTCTTTAATCAAATTATTATGTGGATAAAATCCCTTATCTTACAAACAACCATAAATTTAAAATTAAACTATTATATTTATTATTAAAATAATTTTAAATTTAACCAAAAAACAAAATTGATTTCATTTTAAAAAGTATTTATGAATTCATGACATGATATACTTTGTAATAATATTCCAGCTTAATCTTTAAAAAAAATTAAATTAAATTGCATTTTTATAAAATATGCTTTATTAAAATATTTTTATAATATATTTAAGTTATATCTTATAAAAAATTAAGTTATAGCTTAATTACAATTATAAATTTATAAAGTGAATCCTCTTAATTTGATTGAATAATATATGGTCATTTTTTAATGATAATAGGGCATATGCTTATGTATAAACTAGACTAGGATGACCATATAAATTAAATTGTTAGTAATTGTTGATAGACATCAAATGCTTACCTCAAAATACATTTCACATGCAAAAATTTAAAAGAAAAAACATAAAATTTACTTATTATTATCATTATTATTAAAATAATTAATACATGAATAATGTATTTAAAAGAACATGTAACAAAAATTTTAACCATGTAGATTTAACATCACTTTGCCATGGAGAATCTTAATTTATAAATGGATTTTGTTACATTATTATGAAGCGATACCATGCTATGGTCATTTTTAAAAATTATTAATTTAATTGAAAGAACAAAAAGATATAACTAGTTTCAAGATAAATTTCAACTTTTAATTTATGAATATGCTAACATATTTATGGAGATTAAACATTTACTATCTACTTTATAATTAGTGATATTTAAATTAAAATTTTGAAAAATATATTACAAAATAAACATGTCTATTAAAATAATAATGTACATCAATTTATTGTAATAAACATAAATAATGTTAGTGACTTAAAAAAACATTCCAACAATAATGTATGTAGCCAAATGCAGCCAATGGACTTATCATATTGATGCATTTACCATAGGGTAAAGAAGAAAACTTAGTAGGGGTAGTGGTTAAAGAATAAATTTATAAGAGTTTGTTTGTTTGTTTGTTTGTTTTTTTAAATGGAGTGTCAAAAGGGGATCTTGTTGTATGTGAAGGATGTGGAATTATATTCTTTGCAAATAATCATTCTAATAAATTTAAGGTAGCATTGGGGAGACATGAACTAATTATGAAGAATTCATTACACACTAGTATTGTTTCCCCTAAAGGAAAAAGGAATTAATGGGTTACACTTGTTTGGTGGCTCTCAAGTTGTTATAAAACGGGTAAAAGATGAACAAACATGTGGCAAGGTATTTCTAAATTATGTCTTGGAAGAGTCCAAAGGTTTGAGAGTGTTTTTCAACCATATTTCGCTTCAACATGTCTATAGAAAGACAAATATGGAACTTTATGGTTTACCCAAAATTAGAATATTATGCAACATATTACTTGGAGGACAAAAAAAGAATGAGCACGATTTATAATATCATCACCCTCCTTTTCATGACATAGATGATAACAAAAATAGGAATGAAAGATATTTCTAAATTTATTTATTTTATGTATGTAGAGGAATAATCCAACATGGGGTTGATTCCAACCACTACCACTACTTATGTTTACAAAAACACGTGAATCAAAGGGATTTGAACCTCAAAACATCTCACATATAAGATTTCATTTTTAGTAGCTTCCCGAATTAGGTTTCCCATGGGGATGGAAGACATTTCTAAATATTTTCACCTTCTTTTCCATGAAATAATGGTGTGAACACAAAAAGCTATTATTTAAGGTTCTTCTTATCTCTCATCAAATCTTATTCTTTAACAATTTTAATCATATTATTTTTTATATCTATATATTAAAGTGATATCTTCATTATGGAAAATATATCATTTTCTAAATAAATAAGTGGGATATATTTGAATGTAGTATATTCAATAAAACTAAAAAATAAATATAATTTTATTGGCTAAAAAGTTTTGAAAGGTTTAAAATTAAAAAATATATATATAACCAAAAATGTTTATTTAGTAAATTTAAGGAAATTGTTACACATTGTCAGTGTCATATTACTAACTAGATATTTTTTTAATGCAATTTGAGTTATTCTCCATCTAATTATATAAATAATAAAATGATAATACAATCTATAAATAGGTATTTTAATGTCCATATATAGTTTTATTATAATAAATTTTCATATTAATTGAAAAACTTTATCATAATTTGATTTATATTTTCATATTATTTAAAAATTATTTATGAATAATGTATGTGCAAGAATTATTTATATTGAAAATAAAAAAAATTAATGATAATTTTAATAAAAAAATCTCTTGCCATTTTGATAAATTATAAATATTAAGATTTAAATATGGTGAGTGTTTATGATTTAAAGTATATTTTAGAAAAAAATGTTTATCATTAACTTAAAGGAAAAATATTAAATAAAATAATTTTGTTGTTATGATTTTTTATTTTTATTTTCAAGAATAGATACTAATTATATTTTTTTAGTTAATTGTATTTATGTTCCCAAGGAATTTCACTCTTTTTAATTTAACTAATCAATAGTTTTAAAATGAATAGTTGAATTGAAAACTAATTTACAAAATAGGAATTATTTTAGAATTTACTCAATGACTCAAGACTCTATAAAATAGAAGTAGGAATATGAGTGTCTGAAATGAGTGTTAAAACATTTTTTTAGTGTCCCTAGGTTTTTCTTAGCTCCAAAATATTTTTTAAATTACAAAGCACCAAAAGGACATGTCTCTCAGTAATTTAACTAATCAATAGTTTTGACATGTATAGTTGAATTGGAAACTAATTACATAATATGAATTAATTTCAAAGTAACTCAGTAACACAACATTGTATAAACTAAAAGTAGTAATATGAGTGTTTTGAAAGTGTGTTAAACATTTTTTAGTGCCCTAAGTTTTTTCATAGCTCAAAAAGGTTTTTTAATTGCAAAGCACAAAAGGCAATTAAACCCACGTGCTTTCAAGTCTTTTGGTGTAATTTTCCTTCTTTTCTCCATCCCAAGATCATTTGCCCTTTTTGCTTTCTGCAAAAGTTAAAACATAATAAATAATATAAAAATTGATATCAACATAATAAAAAAATGGGTTAAAACAAATGCAAAATAGTATGGAAATAATGAATAGATGGGCACCATGCAAAATGGAAGAAGACACAATTCATTGAAAAACTATTCAATTATAATGTATAATAAATTATATGTCAATGTATTATGAGCTATGGTATAGGGTATACAACTTACATCTCCTAAACGCCCGCCCTTGAAGACGAGGTGAACATCTCAATGGTTGTGAACAATGTGGCTATCTATTATATGTGTGTGTGTGTGTGTGTGTGTGTGTGTGTGTGTAGATGTTTGTGTGAGAATCTCAAACCAAATTAAATGTAAAAGTTGTAAGGAATTATTTAAATATATGCTTGATTCATCTCACTTACTTTCTTTTCAAGACCATGATCATGTTTTGGGGTTTCAAATGATTGTAATGGTTCCAAAAACAATACCTGCATCTATTTTCTTTATTATCATCATAGTAAAATATAATAATAAATAAGAAAAGAAATCTGAATAATAAAATATATGTTTTCTCACTTGTAGTCCTAGTAAAATATAGTAATATGTATGCTAATGTTGATGTGAAATAGTTTGTATGTAAACAAAACTCACTTCTTCCAAAACCTATTGAAATCTAGGTGAACATCCCAATGGTTCACAACTTGATGCATGTGGGGGTTCACAGCTTGATGCATGTTGGGTTTTAGTTACTCGATCGAAAATCAGTGAGCAAATAATATGAAGATCTGTATGAAATTATGTTCATTAGGCTAATAATATCAATAAAATTGGAGAATTAGTATACAATTGATACTAAAAATAAACATGTCATTTAATGTGAAAATATCTTGAAAATAAATATAAGCAAAAATTAGACTTATGTGAATACTCATTGTTAAATCTATTATATTCATAGTTTAAGTTAGGCTTATGTCCATCTACCTCTTCTACCCTTACATCATTAAAAATTTCTTCTCTTTCTTTTTGTTGCAAAGCCATTTCTTTGCGCTTAATCATGTCCATACTTCTACCAGGTAGACTTTTGGTCCCAACGATCAATTTTCTTTTTGATTTTGAGTTTTGAGGCATCATCAAGCTCATCTATTGTAGAAACAAACAGCATAAAAACAATTCAATGATTAACATGTAATCATATATTCATATTATTATAATAAAACACACATAACCATGCCAATAAATACTTACAAGAGAAATAATTTCTTCATGAAAAAATATTTTAAATGCTTGTTTTCCTGCATGACATAACCTTGCATCTACATCATATTGGATCTTTTCATTCTGTTTTCTAATCTTACTTGGCGACTTGACCCGTCTAGCATTGTGATCTCTTTGTCTCTCTCTTTGACGTGGAGGAATAGGAAGAAGATTGTGTATCGTGATGGTGATTAAGAACACTTAATTTCGATCGAGTGAATACATCGGCACAACCACCGATTAAACCAGAAAAAGTGTATTTGGTGCCTTTGACAATGACTTTCCATTCATGTTTATTTTCCTCCATTTTCTCAATTCCTTATACATACATAATTTTCAAATTTTCTTTAAAAAACATCTATTAAGTGATTGTCATATACTAAATAAAATGCATAGTTTACATTAGAATTGCCACAATTTGTGTGTTCATTGATATACACAATTACCCTTATAATGATGTATATTACCCTTATAATGATGTATTCAAATCAAATTCTATATTAAATTAAACCATATAAACTCCACATTTATGTTAGCAATGGAGTTATATTTACTTGAAGTAGCTAGTTAGCTTGGAAGTTTTATTTACCCAGCCTACCACTCAACTCTATATTTACTGGAACTTCCAGCTTGTATTTTTAGATGCTTAAGGCCAAATTGTGGTTTGAAAATTGCTAGAACATTTCGTTTTTTTTTTTTTTTCACTTTGCCACGGCTGAATGAAACCCAGAATTAAAAATCCTCTCAAATATATATCACCATTTTTTATCCAAATATTTTTCAAAATATACATTTATATTCCTAATTTATAATTACTCATTACTCACAAGAAACAAAATTCTAATTTATAACATATAATAACCATTATACAAAACATTACATTTTATAATTTTATATTTACTCAAAATAAATTTTACTACAACAAAAATTATGAAATGTTGACTTCAATTTTTTAAAATTTAATATAATTATAAATTACATACAAACCCCATTATCTGAATAACATATTGTATATTAATATATTAAAAAAAAATTGTTGATTTTTTACAAATTTCATTAAATCCTTGCTAACTAATTTCTAGATGAATAACCATATCACATTTCTTGATTTGGCAAAAAAAAATCAAACAACATTCTTATTGAATTTAAAAAAAATCAAACAAAGTATCACATTTCCTGATTTGGAAAAAAAAAATCAAACAAAGTTATCCCGTATCACATTTCCTAATTTGAGGAAAAAAAATCAAACAACATTGTTATTAGGTAACCACATTCCATTTTCGGGGTTTTGGAGAGTAAATTTCGTTTAAAAATCTGCCCCAATTTTATTATAACCAAATATTATTGTAAACTTCAAATTTAAGTATTGACAAAATGGTCCTAAGTCACCAATTTCACTATAACTAAATGTTACTGTAAACATCACATTTAAGTATTAAGAGAATGGTCCAAAGTCACCAATTTTACTATAACCAAACTAAATATCACTGTAAACTTCAAATTTACGTATTGACAGATAACCCACGGGGGTTTTCATGTTTTGGTTGATTGATGAGAATAAAAAAAAACAAGAAAACAACTAATTAATACTCATTATAACCCATACTCAATCTAATTGGAAAACTAAAAAAATAAACTCTCATAGATGCCATCTAGATTTCAACCATTTTCTCCATTTTAAATAATAAAAGAATATTTTTTCCCATTAACATTATGCATTGCATATTCTTAAATATTGACTCAGAAATGTAATTTAATTTTAAATTTTTTTTCAGCAAAATTCAGGATTGTAAAATTTTTTTTCGGCAAAATTTAGGATTGTAAAATTTCAATGGATTCTTATATAGATGTGATGAATTCTTGAAATATTGAAAAATGCTGCATTGAAAGAATGCTCGTATCCCTAGACGTAAGTGGCAAATTAAGAATTGTAAATTTTCAATGGATTATTATACAGATGTGATGAATTCTTGAAACATTGAAAAATGTTGCATTGAAAGAATGTTCATATCCCCTAAATAAGCTGCAAATTAAGGATTGTAAATTTTCAATACATTCTTATACAAATGTGATAAATTCTTAAAATATTGAAAAATGCGCTGAATGAAAGAATGTTTGTATCCCAAGAAGTAAACAGCCCAAGTAAATATTGAAAAAATGTTCATATTACTTGAAATAAACGGCTCAAGTAAATAAATATATTATCCAGTCAAATAAAATTTGCTTAAAACAGTTTTGAATAGAATAAAAATATTTCAAATACAACAAGAAAATTTGGCTGCTGAACTTTACCGATTATTAACCTCAACAATTTGGTATAAAACGCACCTCCTGCAATTTTTTATGCGCTGAATTCATAAACTGCAATTGCTCGATTTGAAGGAGTAAACAAGAAGAATTTAGTTACCCATTCAACGCCAACAACCACTGTTTTAAATGTTACAAGATATGGCCGCTGAGTTCACACATCATAAGGATTCGCGATTCAATCTCCAGAAATATCAATTGTACGAAAGCACGAGGTAAGCTTAATTCATTAATTGCTAACCCATCGCTAGCATCACCATTCAATTTCCGAAAGGCAGAGGCTCGAAGTTTTAGATGTGAAGTAATGGTTATGAACTCGACATTCAGAATTATATATGTCATGGCGATGAGTGGCCATATGGTAGATGAGATGAGATTATGGGTGTGAGATATAATAAAAACTCTAAAAAAACATTTAATAATGTATAGCTTATGATTTATGAGTTGCCGTCAAACTACTTCGGTGTAGAAACAAAACAGTGTTGACAAGAGTAGGCAGTGCATTGATTCAACGAAGATAATGTCTTGATTTTATAGCGTATGTTGCGATTTCTAGCAGGGAAAAATCGTTGGCGCGAAGAACATTGGCCTGGCTTTTCTTAAAAACGGAGATTATTTAATGAAAAGTAAGGTGCCAGAGTACAAAATCATCATTGCCATTGCCCTTTGGATTCATTACGTTGATTTTGATCATAATGGTTCTTGCCCTTGAATTCATTAAGTTGATTTTGATCATTTATTGGTATTAATGTTCAGGGGATTATTAAATCATCATTTCGTGAGTGATATGGTTCCATGATGGCTTTTGCCCTTGGACTCATTACTTTGATTTTGATCATTTATTGGTATTAATTTGATTTTGATCATTTATTGGTATTAATTTTTAGGGGTTATTAAATCCATTAAATAAATTAATGATACTGGTTCCAAATCAAGGTTTATTACACTTGATTTTGAAATTTGCTGATATTAATTTTAAGAGATTATTAAATTTATTAAATAAATTAATAATAGTGGTTTGAAGTTGAAAAGCCTTATTTCCTGGATTATAGGGTGATTAATGCTCCAGACATATCAATGCCATGCTCTATGGTCATGCGAATCATGCCATGGAGATTAGGAAACAAGTATCACAAATGGGACACGCAGTAGTAAATGAAGTGCGTCGGATGATGGACTTTGCTTACACTTCAGAAGAGAATTATATCATCTACATCTAAATACATATGCTTTAGGTTTTAGGTGGTTTTACATTTTACAATTACGTTTAGGTTTTAGATTTGAGTGGTTTTATATTTCAGTTTCTTTAGGTTTAAGACTATAATGTTGAGTTTACATATTTTTTTAGGTTTTTAAAGTTTAGGTTTTATATTAAAGTATAGGTTGAAAGTTTCAGAATATGTTTAATATTATATTTTACGTTTTATATTTTAAGTTTAGATTTTATGTTTAAAGTTTTAGGTTTAAAATTTAGGTTTTAATATTAGATTTTAGGTTTAAGTTTTGGATTTACTTTTTGGTTTTAGATTTTCATGATTTTTTAGCTTATAAAATTTAATATTAAGCTTTTATGTTTAGGTTTTAGATTTAATATTGAGTTTTAGATTTTAAGTTTTAAAATAATATTTAATAATAATAAGATTTTTAATCTTTACATTAATGTTATTATTATTATATATTATTCACAATATTTTAAGTTTAAAAGTAATAAGATTAATATTAATTATTATATAATATTAATATTTTAGAAGTGACAAGGAATTTATTATTACTGATGAATTTGAACTCAAAACTATAGATACAAATCTCTTCTACAATTCACAGAATATAAAATCACAAAATAGAAACACATGCAATGATATGCAACCATCAAAACACAAGGAACACAATGATTTTACAAGCCCGAAAAACTCAACTGGGAAAAACCCCTTAGCTTCTTTTCATTAATCAGATGAGAATGAGAAACTATTACAATGTCATCTCCAAGCTCTGAAGCACACCCTGCATTGTAAAATTGTTGTGCTGAATTACTATCTCTGGCCAACACTTAGCCTATTCAAGTGCCCCCAACTTCCTCCTATTTTCTTGCTCGCTCCTAAATAATAGGGGATTTCCCTATTTAATTGCACAATTCCCAATGAATTAATCACCTGCTTAATTCAAAAATATTGTACACTTTACTAGTGTACAATTGATAATTACAATGTGTAGTTTCCTCCACTCTAGCTAGGACTAAGAAATCACTCAGTAGTCATAACTACTCAACTCACTCAACTAATTACATGGGCTCAATTAATTGAGTTCGACTGAAAATAATTGAACTAGATTGCTAAATTGTAACACTCACTACATGCACAACTCTACTCCAAGCCTCCAAACTGGAATTTTTTGATCTAACTAGTAGACATGCCCATGTAACTCTAGCTAACTACAATCCAATTCATCCTACTGATGTGGAAAATCAAATTACTCAATTTGACTAGCACAAGTCAAATTGAGCCTTTCTTATTGGAATTTCTAACAAATATTAATTATTTAAAACATTAATATTAATAAATATCATCATAAGTAATAATAATAAGAACTTTTTAAAAATATATTGTTAATAACATCATTAATAGTGTTTAAAAATAAAATGAGTAACCTTATTAATAGTAAATTTTATTAACATAAATATTACTAATAACATTTAAAGTATAATATTTAGGGCTCTCAAAGACAACTTGGTCATAGATGAGAATCAACATAAGATGTATTCAGATAGAGGTTGTGTGGAGAGATATTTTGAGGTGGGGGACTTGGTTTACCTTCGCCTTCAACCTTACAGACAATCTACGCTGAAGCAGAAGGGGGCCAAGAAGCTCAAGCCTCGCTTCTATGGGCCATACATAGTCATCCGGAGAGTGGGAGAGGTAGCATACGAGTTGGAGCTATCTCAAGGGAGCTGGATACATAAATTTTTCCATGTGTCATACCTGAAGAAGGCCTTGGGACAGTGGGTGAAAAGAACCACCGAGTTTCCCCCTATAGATGATGAGGGGCACTTGGTGCTCTAGCCAGAGGCCATCTTAGACGGAGAGGTACTTGAGGAGCTGAGTGGTGAAGGAATGCTTGATTCGGTGGAAGAACCTTCCAGATAAGGATGCCACTTGGGAAGAGGAGTAAATCCTCCAACACCCATCACTGCAGTTGATTTCCTTTGGCAAGGAGGACTGTAATATTCCTCATTAGCAATTTCGCTAATTAGAATATTAAATTTTGGTATTTTTTCCTCTCTCTAATGTTAGGCATAAATAAGGTGGTTCAGGGATCCAAAAATAATATTTGGGAAAATATAAAGTCTATTTATATAGTTCCCCAAGGAAAATTGATGTTTTAGTGGGGTCCAAGTGGCCAGCATCGAATGGAGGAAGTTTATTAGGTGGCAGTGTGAGGGAGGCTCGAAAGAGGCAGCGCTGGGAATGGAATGTGTGTGTACGCTTGTCAAGGAAATTAGGCAACTACACAGTTGAGGCAGGTATTGAATCGTAACGCTAAAACCTGTTGTGGGTTTCAAACGTTTAGTTCACTGAACTCTTCTCATCAAAATAATTTTACTTGGAAAATGAAGAATTACGCTAAATATTTTGCTCACAAATGTAATGTTGGAGGCACAATTAGGTAGTGGCTAAAAGGACCATTATGTAATCTCAAGATTCATAACAAATGTTGGCTTAAATAATGTAGAATATTGAACACTCACCTTGGAAGAAATCAGTAACAACACTTTGAGGATGGTTGGTGTCTAAATTAATGGTAGAGATGCACTGATCAATCTTGACAGGAAGATGAAACACATTAAACTTTTACTATGATTTGAGATCGCCTCCATTTCGTCATTGGAGAGCCCACAGCTGAATACAAAAATTGTGCCAGGGTTCTATCTCCCTCAATGGTGTTCAAATTCATTTCATTGAGCAAGTTGAAAATTATTTCATAGAAAAGTTGTTGATAATGGAAACTCAATGTTTAAATATATACATACTTTTTGGTTAACCAAACTTATAAACGGTGAAAATATGATTATACATGTGTTTTTGAAATTGGTGAGTTGAAAATGTTATAAAATGGATTTCTATAGGAAATGAAAATTAAAGTTAGTGTTGAGCTTAAATGGTGATTTAGAACGTTGGTGTTACATATTCTTCATTAATGTGAAATCTTCATTTTTTGGGGTTTTTATGGTTAATTTAAAAGATGAGTTTTATGTTTTATAAACATTAGTCCTTTGAAAGCTCAATGTGGTTATAAGTGTAGTTGATTTTCTTTGTTTGTACTAAAGTTTTATTAATTAAAAATTAAAATAAAAATATGTTATTTTAAAATTTACATATATATATATATATTAAAAAAAGTCAAATTAATATATTATTAAAGAAATGTTTACTTTAATTTTTTCCAATAAAAACTAAAAAAATCAAGTTAATTAATATATTGAAAAATTGTTTAGATTATCTCTTTCAAAATTCCATTAATTATGTCATCTAGCTGTTAATGTTTGATGCAATTAGAATTTGCATGCAAATGTTTGTTGTTACACTATAATTCAATATAATTTACACTATAAACTAGTACCATGACTTTAATTAGATGTTTGAAGTTCCATTCTCATTACTATGTGACATATGGAATGATTCTTGGATTTAATATTTATAGGTAGATTTGCATGAGAATAATATGTTAATGTGTGTATGAATGGAAGACAAGTTTTCAATATAAAAGGATTGAATTTTTTATATTTGAGATGTACACATGTGTGAATCTAAAGTAATAAAAAAAAAAAAATTATTACTTTTAAATCAAATAGTTTTAATCATATTTTGAGGGATAATTAATGTAATAAGGGGAAATGTTGATGGAAAATAGGACATTAAAATAATATTCTATCATAAATTTAACCTCGTTATGACAATTTCATTCAAATAATCCATAGTTCTTTTTAATAATAATATCTTGAATTATTGTAGGTATGATGTTTATAATAAAAGAAATTAAAAATTACTTGTGGCATGCCTTATTGTAGGTATAATTTTTATAAGATAAGAAGTACACACAATAGGAATAATGGAGCATTAGAGTTTCACAAAATAATAGTTGAAAAGTAGTGTAGGTTAACTATGTACATGATCTGAGCAAATGTTTTTTCATCTTTAGAATGGGAGGGCCATGGCCTTAAATCTTAGGTTGAAATCCAAGAGTTATCCGCATTTTAAGGTTGGGAGATAAATAGCTTATCCTAGGTATGCATCTCTAGTTCTAAGTATAAGGTAGGCCTCTATAGAGAAGTAATAATTCTTAACCTCTCCATTTGGCATAATAGGTGAAAAATCATTTAAACAAAATTTAAAAGCAAAATAAAAAATTAATATTTTTTTATGAAATAAATATGATAGAAATATCAATTTGGTAATTTTTTAGGACTATTATATACATATTATTAAAAAAACATGCTTAATATCCATACTTTCTAAATGATTCTCTTTCTTTATTATACAATAATGTAAGTTTCATGTGCTTCTTTAATTATTGCAACAAAAACACTTCATCTAATTTAAGCATACTATGATTTTTGGATTCATTGGATTTCTATATTGTAAGTGAAAATAATGTATATATATGTTATTTCCACTATATCCCATGTAGTTACATCCTTTTGTTAACTTCTAACATAATTCCAAATGAACTAAGGACCAATTAATTATCATTTAATTCCATCACAACGTTTCTATTCTTAGATGAACTCTTGTTTCTTCACTCTCAATACTTACACAACTTTCAACATTTGTAAAATAGAATTTGAAACATGTAGCTACTATTATTATTAACGACTACATTATTAGTAAAAATTCAAAAAATATATTATTACGCTTGTCATATATTATTTTTTTTATAATTAATAATGATAATAATATATTTTTTTAAAGTTATAATTTAGTTAAATTTTAGATTAGATGGTGATAAGGTGTTATGTTAAGGCACTTCATGGTGTAAAAGTCCCCTGTTCGAAATTATGTGGGAAAAAACCCATCCACACTAAGGTGAACCCACATCTCAAAAAATCTTACACACTTCTTTGTATTCTTACCATAAATATTTTTTGTACCCTATTTATAGATAAATAAAGGAATTGTTAAAATATATATAAAACCAAAAAAAAAAAACTTAAATAATACTACACCGCTTATCAATAAATTTGTCATGTTTAAATGTTAGTATTGGAGTGGTAATGGCTCAAAACTTTATCTATTTTTGCAAATTTTATTATAATGCTTGTATACTGTACTTTAAAACTTTATTTTTCCTTTTCATAAATTCAAAATTGAAGTAAATCTTAATCCAAATATATTCTCTCTTCATGTACATGATACATATATTATTATAACTAAGCAGAGTTCCATGGTAATGATATGGTTGTCCATGCATGCAACATTCAGTAACATATAAATTTAAAATTAACTTAATTTGCAAACTTGATAATTTGTAAATGAAACAAATAAATCCATTCTATCTACGTTCATCAAAAGTAATGTAACATTGATAGAATATAACATTAAATCCACATCATGAATTTAAAATCCAATGAAGACACTGTCATATACACAGGTTCAAATTCTTGTATTTGTATTCCAAATTGGTCTAGTTATACATTTTTCTCTTTTAAAAAATGGAATTTCATTCCCAACATAGATAATGGACGCTCATGCCCATAAATGACATAATGGAATAATGGCATCATGATTGATCTAGAAATTGGGTCTATAAGTCACCCTCGCCACGCTTGGCACTCCCAAGTGAATTTCGAAATTGATATTGTTGCAAAACTTCAATAACCAATTAGTTGTAAAATCCAAAATGCATAGAATTAATTTCGTTAATTCATGATAAGATTTTGATCAACTACTTATTCTCACCATGAAGATCTAAGCAATGTAGAATATTGTCCTTCCTGGGTAGATGGTGGAGCACTTGGTTATGGATATAGGCATGGTTCATGGGTGATGGATAAAAGCAAGGTGGAAGTGAAATAGGAAAAAAGGTAGTGGGTGTGGGTAGTGATACAACCCCACCGGTTGTACGATAGTGGGAATCACCCTAGGGCGAGGGATCACCCTAGGGGGGGAATTGGTATGTCAAGGGTGGATGATTCGAACAATGAGAAGGGTGGATGATTCAAACAACGAGAAGGGTGGATGACTAAATCGTAGGGGTTTGAATTGGGAAGGGTTTGGGGTGGTGGTTATAGGCATGGGAGAATTTATGAAGGAGAAAGGTGGTGGGCGTGGGCGACAATACATCCCCATTGGTTGTACAATAGGAGGAAGCACCCTCGGGGAAGAAATTGGGATTCTAATGACTAGAGCAGTGTTCCTAGTGCTATATTTTTTTTCACCAACATGCTCATCAAATAATTGAAGTCGACAAGATCGAACATTATGAGATGTGGGTCCCTCAACTGTAACAATAAAAAAGTTCATTGTATACCAATACCATCAAATTTCCATACCATCAAATTTCCATACCATTTTTCTGTATAATAGAATGTTACACTAACTCAGGCATGTGGCCCACATTTATTTGGTGTTGAGAAGATAACTCCAGTTTCTCATCCATGTTTATTTTTTTTCATGACTTCGTCCAACCTTTTCAAATTGTGGTTTATCTTTCCCTGATTTTGACTTCCACCCACATCGCCTTTTCTTATTGACTGGGCTCAAGAAACTATGTTTTCTCTTAGTAGTGATCTTGGATGGAGTTATAGTATTGAAAAACATTCGATTGTATTCTTGACATGCTTTGTCTACCAAATTGTTCAATGCATATGATTTCTCCAAATTTGTAGGTATTATGGATCTCAATTTCTCATGAGTTGATGAGTTAACACGTTTCATCTCATCATCTTCAAATAATGCACTATCTAGTCATACATTGGTTGATTCAACAATATGATAAATTCTCTAAATTATAAATGCTTGCCATCATTATAATAATTTATATTGGGAGGAGAATCAAAGCATGGCATAAGCTCTGCTTGGATTTTTGGGCTCAATATAGGTGTTTCATTCAAATCAAATAAAATTATAAACCTTTTCTGTAGTAAGATTAGTGACATTAGGTAAACAGGAGAATGGATTAGGGAGCTCTGCTAGGGTTTGACGCTCTGGTAGGGTTTTTGGATTCTTCTGCGTGCTGCAGTAAACTCTGGCGGCCCAAAGGGCTCATCTTGTAGAGCTCTTCAGGCGGGGGTCAGTGTTGGCCAGTAACATGAGAAGAGGAGGGGCGAATGGGGCCCCTTATTACAAACAAATGGTTCTAGACAGGGGTAAAGGCCCAAGTGAAGGTGTGCATATTTCAGGATCAGAAGCTGCAGGCAGGAAGCAAAAGGATGGCATAGTCTCTAAGGAGGCATAAGGTCAAATACACATAGGAGGAATTAAAACAACAGAAGGAAGAGAAAAGGTAGGACCCTCTCGTGAGGGGGAGTCCCCCAAGACGACTGTAGAGCAGCAGGCGACAGCTGAAAATCAGGCTCAAACCCAGGACGGCTCAAAGCCATTAGGATCTGGAACCAGATGCAAAAAACCGATCGAGAAAGGATGCTGCAAACCGAAAACATCAGAAATTCTTTGGGTCATAATCACAGATCCGGAAATGCAGGAATACCATGATCATATGTCTATCTACGCTCTAATTTGCAAATTTATGGGTTTTTGGTCCGTAGAGAAAGCCCCATGCCATTGGATCAAGCAGCAGTGGAAACCCAGAGGTGATGTCCAGCTTCACCTAGGTGCTAAGGGGTTTTTCACGGTGGTTTTTGCAAACCTGGAAGATAGAGACCATATGTTTGACGGAGGCCCCTATTTCTATGCCTCGACAGGGTTATATATGAGGCCATGGAAACCCAACTTTTCTCTAGAAAAGGAGACCTTCACCCATGTGCCAGTATGGATCCGCCTCTTCTCACGATCAATTGACTATTGTAGACCCTCAGCGCTAGAACCTATTATTAACAAATTGGGGAATTTTGTCCAAGCTTCAAAAGCAACCCTGCAAAAAATGTATGCCTCCTATGCTAGAATTTGTGTTGAAATGGATGTGTCGGGGGCACTGCATGAAGGATTATGGCTAGAATTTCATGATGAAGTTTTCTTTCAAGCCATATATTACGAACAGATCCCCTTTAGATGCCGCAGGTGCCATGAACATGTACACCTTTTCCGAGAATGTCCTCTAAATAAAAAAACAGAACAAAGTAAAGAAGGTATGCCTAAAGACAAAGATGGTTTCATCTGTCTCACAAGGAGACATAGATCAACCAAAGGAAACCAGACCAAATCTATGCCATCCAATAAAGAAAATGATAATGCCTTTGCAGCTCTGGGGGGGAAGGATGTAACGAAAGAAGAATCAATCCCTCCGGACACACAACCAGATATAATGGGAGCTACTCAACAGGAAAACCCAAGCTCCCGAATGCAAAAGACGGAAGAGACCCCTAAAGAAGAAGAACAAGGATTTGATTTAGAAGGGGACGCGGAAATTACAGTGAGCGAAGCATGTATAGAGGACATAGAACTTAGGGACATTATTGGTAGGGAAGGCATGGACCTGGTCAACATGGTGGAATAATGGAAAGAACTTGGAGTGGAACACATCCACGAAGAACAAATTGACAGGATCAATTTCCTATTCCTGGCACAAGAGGAGGCAGGGAGCAAGGGTCAGGAAAGGGGACATGGTGAGACTAAAGGTCTGGGAATAAAAGTCCAGGGCTTGCAACAAAACAAACCAAAGGCCAAACCACGACGCAAACAGGGTCGAGGATCAAACAATGAGGCTCTTCAGGAATTAGGCCAAATGTTGTTGAACTCAGGTAAGATGAAAGCCCTAGAGGCTTTCACCTCTACTTCCTAACCTTTTAGTTTATAATGAAGATCTTATCTTGGAATGCTAGGGGGCTAAATAACCTTAGGAAATAGAGACTTCTTAAAAACAAAGTCAAAAAATAAAATCCAAATATGATCTATCTACAAGAAACAAAATGTTCAAGTCAAAAGATGAGGGAAGTGTGTAGGAAAATTGGTAGGAGGATGGAGTGTCTAGAAGTAGAAGGTAATGGCAGTGAAGGAGGTCTGGCTACTTTATGGAACCCATAGTCACTCCAGTTAATAAGTGCAAAAGAAACATGATTTTTTGTGTCTTTACAGATGTAAATTATAGGCGAACAAGGTACATACCTCTGTACCAATGTTTATGGCCCTCAAAGACTGGAAGATAAGCTAAGATTGTTGGAAAACCTCTCCTAGTTGCAAAATAGGCACATTGGAGTTAAAGGAATCTATGGAGGCAATTTCAACATGATCATCTCTTTAGATGAGAAAAACGGCGAGATGAGGAAGTTAAACCGGGATGTAGAGGCCTTCAAAAACTTCATCAGGGCGGCTAAGCTAGTTGATATCCATCCGGAGAGCGGGTTGTACACCTGAAATAATAAATGCAGAGGTGATAGGCAAATTTCCTCTCGACTAGATTGATTTCTTATTTCAGAGGGAATTATCATGACAGGAGTTGCAGTGGAGACTGATATTCTCCCCAGCGGGGGTTCAGATCATTGGCCTATCACTCTGGATGCTGGAATTTTAGGCACTCCTAAAAATCACCCTTTCAGGTTTGAAAAGTTCTGGTTAGATCACCCAGATTTTAAGTCAAATATTAAGAAGTGGTGGCAGGAGCCCATTATGATCAGAGGTACTAAAATTTTTTGTCTTCAAGCTCAATTGAGACACATCAAAGCAAGAATTTGGAACTGGAATCGGGAGGTTTTCATAAACATTTTCAAAGAGAAGGTAGCCTTGGAAGAAAAACTGGAAATTCTGCAAAAGGAATTTATGAGTGAGGGTGTATCTCAGACTACCAAATTCGAAGAGAAATATCTTATCAGAATATGGGATGAGAGATGTCAGTAGGAGGAAGTCCTATGGAGAGAGAAGTCTAGGGTTCAGTGGCTAAAGGAAGGAGATAGGAACACAAATTTTTTCCATAAATAAAATATTGACCGTTAGAAGGATCGATGCATAGTGCTCACCCTACCAAACCCACAATCTCCTTATTTTTACATGCATCCCAAATTCATGCCCCAAATAAATCTCAATCTGGGAAAACTCAACAATTTAATGCGGAAGTTTATAAATTAAATCTTCAAGGAAGATTTCTTCAACTTTTAATACATCATTATAAAACCACACCCCAGATTTCATCTATAAGCGGAAGCTATTTCAAACTTAAACTTCAATCCAAATAATTCTCTTAACCATCATATATATGACTCTTCATTTAACATTCATTTATGCAAAGGTTTTACTTCAACCTAAAATTCAATATGATGGCCCACTCACTTTTCACCATATAGCAATTCGAATTTATATTCGATCAACTCAAGTATATGCATGGTCTTTATTTAAATGTTCATGGAACATTTCATCTCACACTAATACTTTGACTTTGGTCGAAACTCAAGGTTTCAACTCCAATATATATGAGCCCTTTGTCTTTTAAAACTTACCCAAACTTGACCTTGGCTAATCAGCACCAACGCATATAGAATCATACATTCCAACATCTATCAACCTTCACGGCATTAAATTAAAATGCCACCACATATTTAATATTCAACCATACATAAATTCAGACTTTGGTTAAAAACCAACGCCAACATAAAATAACATTCGGGCCCACGCAACATAACATATCCTTCCATCTAACGATGGGCATTCATCGCACTCCATAACTTCAGTGATCAACGAATATCGCGTTATGAAAATGCACGAGACTTAATCTTCAAAATTTACGCGATAAAAATGGTTTTATCCTTACCACTTTTTCCACGCGTCCATCAAGGAGTGATATCGCGTTCTAAATTCATAATCCACTTACCATTCGAAAGGCCACGCGATACCGCCGGTTTTTTATTGTCAAAACCGCCCTCACTGTTCAATTGCTGATTCTGCTCTTCATCTTCATGGTTCCCTCTTAAACTTTCTTCACAATCTTATATGCCTATGCTGCGGCTTCATTCCCTTTGCCTTCAATCGACCTTCGTTCACTTGAGTGTTTATGCACTTATGCTCCTCTGCTCTCGAATTTAACTCCGCTTCAAACCTTCCACTACGCATCTCTGCATACTCGAGTCCATTGATTTCATTATATTCTGAATATGAATTATTCAACGCACAATGCTATTCCATCGAGGCTGCAACACTTTGTGTTTTAACAAACCCAGTTACTACATAATTCCACTTCCCTTAATCGGTTGATGAACATGATCCAGGTTTCATTCCAAACTGAAACCCTGCAAGAATTCAATTACGAATTCCACGACTCCTTATGCATTTTCTTCTGCAATTCACACAGAGTTTAAATAAACCTTTGTGTCCTCAATTCATTTCACATTCGACCCATTAATGGTTTCGTGCCTTATGAAGTTCCACTTGACTTCATACCACTCTACGCCTTCGAAACTCATGATTCCGATGCACAATTACTATTCCTCATGCGTATTTTAGCTCTGCGCTCACAAATTCACTGTGCCACCATTCGACTTCACAATTCCCCTTCGTGGTTTCAACCAGAAAATCCCACGACATTCTATGGTTTTCCAAAATAATATTGCCATATGCCAAATTCTGAAATTGAATTCAGATTTCCTCCTATGTCATCGATCCTTCAGTGATCGATGACTGTAAAGTCCTCAATCTCCTCAGAAATATATGTAAACACTCATATGTTATAATTGACGTCAATCTACCCAATCATATGCATAATTTCACTTCAACTCCAATTACAAAACTTAAACATATAATCGCTCAATCAATCACGCATATAATTATGAAAAGATACTTTCATATAAACAAATGAAATTACTTACAGAAATCTCTGTTTCTGGCCTGATTTTCAAATCATTGGCCCTGTTTTACAATTTCCCGGAGGCTTGACAAACAAAACTATGTTTGTCCTCTTCTAATTCCTGTCTCCTACCTCTCTTATCCTCTCCTATCGTATCGTAGGCTTACATTTATACCAAATTAATGATGAATTGATTCAACTCCCTAACAACTCAACAAAAATCTAGAAATTTCGCATTTCCTAAATCTAGACTAAATCCCTGCATTTTCTAAAGTCAGACTTTCACATTCCTAACTAATTGAATTTCCCCCGTTTCCTAATCATTCGAGCAAGCATATTTCTCTCCACATTTAATTAAAATTAATTAAAACCCACTAAATTCATTACATAAAATATAACTCTCTTGAAAACTAAAAACCCCTAAGTCTAACAAAAATGCATGGAATTTGTTTTATCCTAATGCCCTTGCATCAGACTCCCAAGGTTAAAATTATTCATGATCTCCTAATCATGTGCTTTTAATCCCTTACCTCCTGGATCCGATACTTTGCTTTGATGTTGCCCATAAATTGCATTATTCTCCAACTGCACACTTCCAAGTTTCCATACTTTGTTCTGCAACTTGCCTGCAGCTATGCTTTCACATTCTGCTCTTGTTTTTCCTTCGCTAAAATTTCTTTACTTTCTTGTTGCTATTTTCTGCTTCTGAGACACCTTCATCATTAGTCTTCTGATGCTTTCAATCTCTATGTCCAACTTATATTCCTTCTGGAAATTTATTTGCCTTTTGTTGCTGCCTTCAATTTCTATTGTTGCCACCACTGCTATTGTTATTGTCTTCAAGAACTTTTCTACTGCCCCTGTGACTATTTCCTCCATTGTTGTTGTAAATATTTCCCTCATGGATGTTGCTTCAGTTGTTGCTCTTTCTACCACTGCCAATGTTGTTGCAAATGTTGTCTTAAGCATTGTTGTCAATATTGCATCTTTTGCCAGAAATGTTGCTAACATTGTTCTTACTCCTGCAGATGTCACCCCACATGTTGCTACCTCCCAAACTTCCTGAATATATCTTAGGATATCTCCCTCTGCAACATTATTTTTCTCATCACCTGCAAATTTACTTTTAAAAATTAAATTATCTTTCAATTCTCTAACTACAGTAACATAATCATTCATTTCTCCTTGTATACTAGTAAACATAATTAAATTCTACAAACTAGTATCTGCTCCTATTCTTTTCAAAGCTTCAAGCATTTCCACTCTATTGTCTGCAATTTCATTCTCTTCTATAATTGTTTTCAGCAAACAATTCAACCATCTATTCTCAAGCATTTCATCAATATGCTGTAAACTTGTTTCAGCATATTCTTGTTCTTCTTCCTTGACAATCTTCAGTAATTTTCCTTCACCCTCTTGATTTCTTCTGGCAGTCAAATCAAGTTCTTCAAGTACTGTGTCCTCATCTTCTATTAGAATAAAATTCTGATTCTCCACTGCTGTAGCAGTCCCAAAAGTTTGTCTTCTAGTCCTCTCTTCGTTCATCAGGAAAATCAGCTCCTTCTTGTCATTATTAGTAACAAATTCCTTCATATGAGACATGACTGCCTCACCTTCTTTCAACAACTCATCTTCATTCAAGAAAAATCCAAGTGATGGATTGTCTTCTGCAATGCCTGTAACCACAGTCAAATTGTCAGTTTCAAAATCATAAGACCCAATGGTCTCACTTGCTGATCAGGTCACCAAATATTCTTTCTGTAGTTCCAAGTCCTTTCGAAGACTCAGAAAGTCTTAACTGTCTTCATTCCTTCGCATCTTCACATTCTAAAATCCCCAATTTTGAAATTGAGGTTCTCCCTCCTGCATTGAATCCTGTTTATTCAGCATAATCTCCAACAATCCAATTTCTTCATTCCATGGATTAAAGTCTTCCACAGAATTTTCCTCCTCTTTTATTTGACTGTCCAATGGTGTCAATTTTTCTTCAGTATCAACAAAATCTGCATTCATAAAACAATTGTTAAAACAAAAATCATAAGGCCTCAGTGTCTTTCTTTCCTCTACCAGCATTTCAGTATGATGTCCTGAAATTCCTTCCTTCTCTATCAGCACATCAGTATGCTGATTCACTTTTCCCAAAGAATTCTCTGAAGAATTCTCAAGACCGTCAACAAGTATTTCATTCACACCATCTGTCTCCATGATGTTTTCTTGTTCACTTTAGTGAACTCCGCCTTCTGCAATCTCCCTTTCATACTCTGAATTCTCTAGCAAATATTCCAGCAATGCAATTTCTTTGTGGCATTGCTGAAGTATTTCATCATCATTTACTATCCCTACATTCATACACAAACTTTCAGTTTGTAAACCACAATCTTCAACAGCCTCAACTGGTGTTTCACATATCGGTTCTTCAAATTGATCCTCTCCCTCTTCATTCACAATAATTTCTTCCTGTGCTGCAATAGTCTCCACCATAAATGCATCACTGCTTCCTTCAGTTAAGAGACATTCTCCAACATTGCATTTTACTTCAGAGTATTCTTCTTTTGAGAGATACTTCTTCATACTTGTGATAGCTTCACAAGATTTCTCATCCTCCTCTACAAAACCTGTAATCACATCACAATTATCAGTTACAAAAATACAAGGCTTTACATCGTACAGCTGATCTGGACTTGTCCAATAACTCAGGAAATCATCAATGATTTTCTCTTCAACAAGACAAACTTCTTGTTGCCTTAAGTCTTCATCATGGTTCATAAGATCCTTCATAGATCTGTATTCTTCACCATTTGACCCGTACCCATGACTTCACTCCGTCTTACTTTACAAACAAAACTTCCTTCAACTCACCGCTTTATTCCGCACACATCCCAACTCAGACATTCCTCCTCCGTTTAAGCTTTCTACCTTTTCTACAACCGATTGTTCTCTTGTCGTTTTATCCTCTGTTGTAGCCTTTGCCACTTTACTTTCTTTCATGAGCCAACCAACTCTCTCGCTGCTTTCTTCATCTATCATCATCTTCTCGCTTGTTAAATTGTTCTTATGATCTCAAATACCTCTTTTACAATATTCTCGCATCGCTAATTTCTTCCTCATGCCATTTGTCCCCGCATCTTCTTCTCTCTCCTTTCTCGTTGTATTCTTCTAACCTCTCGCTTCTCTTCTATGAATTTTGGGAGTCATATTATCCTCCATGAGTTCCTCACTCATAAGTTGCATTAAAGCCTCTGCAACAACAAGTTCTCCTTGTTACAATTGACCTCACCAATCCCTTCCTCCGAACTGGTCTTTTGGTAAATACTGGTCCTCTTTCTGCTGGAACCTTTTGAGCATTCTTCACTGCTCCTTCTAGGCTTTCACTCCTCTGCAACTTTTTAGAACTCATTCAACCTCTGTTGAATCTCTTCAAGTTCTGCCACATTCTTCTTCCACTCAGAATCCCTTGCTGGACTCCTTCATCACTGCTCTCAAAGCTGTGATTTCTTTAATTGCCTGCAATCTGAATTCTGCAAACAATTCTTCAAACTAGGGTTAAATAATGCTCATCAACTCACCTTCCAAGATCCTTGAGTGATCTTGCTGTTCCTCTCACCTGCACTGCATCTCTGTATGCTGCAATCTTTATCAGTTTCAAAAATTTGATCTTATTTCATTACACATGTATTCAACAAAAACTTGAACTTTCAAAAAGAGCTATTCCAGCTCTGATACCACTTGATGGCAGGTTCACCCTGCTTACCCACATTCTCATTCCAACTCTATGCATAAAAAAATGCATTCCATGTTTCAACCCAAAATTATTGAAATAATAATTCTCAAGATCTGGGCAAAATTCAACATATCAATAATGTGGAAGCTATTTGCATCTCAAATCTTTGATTTGAGATCTGTTTATAAAACTTTTATGGCTTATGAAAACCATACTTCAATAAAAATCATTCTCTCAACCATCATTTATATGACTCTTCATTTAACATTCATTTATGCAAAGGTTTTACTTCAACCTAAAACTCAATATGATGACCCACTCACTTTTCACCATATAGCCATTCGAATTTATATTCGATCAACTCAAGTATATGCATGGTCTTTATTTAAATGTTCATGGAACATTTCATCTTATACTAATCCTTTGACTTTGGTCGAAACTCAAGGTTTCAACTCCAATATATATGCGCCCTTTGTCTTTTAAAACTTACCCAAATTTGGCCTTCGCTAATCAACACCAACGCATATAGAATCATACATTCCAACATCTATCAACCTTCACGACATTAAATTAAAATGCCACCATATATTTAATATTCAACCATACATAAATTCAGACTTTGGTTAAAAACCAACGACAACATAAAATAACATTCGGGCCCACGCAACATAACATGTCCTTCCATCCAACGATGGACATTCATCGCACTCCATAACTTCAGTGATCAACGAATATCACGTTATGAAAATGCACGAGACTTAATGTTCAAAATTTATGCGATAAAAATGGTTTTATCCTTGCCACTTTTTCCACGTGTCCATCAAGGAGTGATATCGCGTTCTAAATTCATAATCCACTTACCATTCGAAAGGCCACGCGATACCGCCGGTTTGATTTTGAAAACCGCCCTCACTGTTCAGTTGCCGGTTCCGCTCTTCATCTTCATAGTTCCCTCTTAAACTTTCTTCACAGTCTTATATGCCTATCCTGCAGCTTCATTCCCTTTGCCTTCAATCGACCTTCGTTCAGTTGAGTGTTTATGCACTTATGCTCCTCTGCTCTCGAATTTGACTCCGCTTCAAACCTTCCACTACGTATTTCTGCATGCTCGAGTCCATTGATTTCATTGTATTCTGAATATGAATGATTCAACGCACAATGCTATTCCATCGAGGCTGCAACACTTCGTGTTTTAACAAACCCAGTTACTGCATACTTCCGCTTCCCTTAATTGGTTGATGAACACGATCCATGTTTCATTCCAAACTGAAACCCTACAAGAATTCGATTACGAATTCCACGACTCCTTATGCATTTTCTTCTGCAATTCACACAGAGTTTAAATAAACCTCTGTGTCCTCAATTCATTTCACATTTGATCCATTAATAGTTTCGTGCCTTATGAAGTTCCACTTGACTTCATACCACTCTACGCCTTCGAAACTCATGATTTTGATGCACAATTACTATTCCTCATGCGTAATTTAGCTCTGCGCTCACAAATTCACTGCGCCACCATTCGACTTCACAATTCCCCTTTTTGGTTTCAACCAGAAACTCCCACGACATTCTATGGTTTTCCAAAATAATATTGCCATATGCCAAATTCTGAAATTGAATTCAGATTTTCTCTTATGTCATCGATCCTTGTAGTGATCGATGACTGTAAAGTCCTCAATCTCCTCAGAAATATATGTAAACCCTCATATGTTATAATTGACATCAATCTACCCAATCATATGCAGAATTTTACTTCAACTCCAATTACAGAATTTAAACATATAATCGCTCAATCAATCATGCATATAATTCTGAAAAGATACTTTCATATAAACAAATGAAATTACTTACATAAATCTCTGTTTCTGCCTGATTTTCAAATCATTGGCCCTTTTACAATTGCCCGGAGGCTTGACAAACAAACTCTATTTGTCTTATTCAAACTCCTGTCTTCTACCTCTATGATCCCCCTCCTATTTGCTCGTAGGCTTACATTTATACCAATTTAATGATGAATTGATTCAGCTCCCTTAACAGCTCAACAAAACTCTTAAAATTCCATATTTCCTAAATCTAGACTAAATCCCCAAATTTTCTGAAGCTGACTCTTCACATTCCTAACTAATTGAATTTCCCTATTCTCTAATCATTCGAGAGTAGTTACAATTCTCTCCACATTTAATTAAAATTAATTAAAACCCACTAAATTCATTACATAAAATATAACCCCTTTGAAGACTTAAAACTCCTAAGTCTATAAAACTACATGGAATTTGTTTTAGCCTAATGCCCAACTCATCAAGGACTAACATGATCATTCTATTAAAGGATGATGCGAGGACTTCTTTTGAGTCTCATGGGGATATTTCCAGCAATGATTAATCACTTTGCACACATGGCTAGGGAGCACCGCTGTACAAAATTTGTCACCATGACATTTTAGTACTCCCTTAGAAGTCTACAACATCAAAGTTCCTAAAGTCAAGCCTTGAAATTAAGAGAAAAGCTCATAAAAGTCTTAAAAACACTTGTACCACACTTTCTCTTAACATTGCCTGCGGTGACGGACCTTTTTGCTCTAAATCATCCGGAGCTAAGCGCTTTTTATTCATTAAAGGTTTGGACCCCTGTAAAAGGTAAAAAAAAGGTGGAAAGTAACATTTAGAAGACCAGCAGTCAAATCTGGAAGCTTCTAGAAGTAGTTATCCAGTCTAAGGTTCGCTCCTATCATGTATGTTCATTCCTCCATTATGGGAGCCTACCCCTTGATTTATGGAGCCCAATCCCTTCAAAAGAGAATTCTATCCCTTCTTATGTGGAACCATAACTTCCTCTCTTTTCCTATAAATTGAAGCCATAGTGCAGCTTCAAAAGTTAGATAGAGAGTTAGTGAGTTAGACTTGGATAATTTTTGAGGAGAAATGTTGTAGAGACTCATAAACTCATAGCTAATCATTATATGGGAATGATTACACAACTATGTGCTTTTAGCTAAGAGAGCGCAAGGCTTGTCTGAGTAAAGGAAATGCCTGTTCCGGACCCCAGGAAGGCCTGTATGACATCAAGGCAGACATCGTTGTAAGGCTCTTCTTTATTTAAGTTAATACAAATGAATATTGTTTTCTCAATGAGTTCTTTAGTTAAATAGCTTATTTATTATGTTTAATCAATGGGTTATTTAATTAATTATCTTATTTCTTGAATTCCTTGATCATCTTGATATATGTTTGATTCATGAATTAATTTATTATACAGGTGCTTTTGATCTTTTCTTGTGTTTGTGATTGCTGATCCTTGACGACGACTTTCTTCAAGCCACTGGAAAGAAGGTCAGCGCTGGACTACAAGTAGGTTTCTAAAACCCAGTTATAATTAATTCAAAGTCAAACAATATCTAGAGAAAATAGTTTTTATTTGTCCGTTTGTTTCTAGCTTTCCGTAGGACACTTGGGAGGTCTGTCTTGTCCGCAAGAATGACTTATCCGTCCAACAAAATGGTGACTCCATTGGGGATCTGGATCTTGAACTTTGATTTCTTTTATTTTTGACTTGTGAATTTATTTTTTCTGATTTTGATTGATTTATACTGGCTTGGGTAGTTTATCCTTGTAGAATCCCTAAGAAATGATTTAGAGTTTTTTTATTTTTTCTTTAGTTTTCTTGTGTCAGCTATTTTCTTTTATAGACAGTGCGGGCAGCTCCGCACTTTTCTTGTACTCACAGTGCGGGACCGCACTGGTTTGCACTGAATCCTGCGGACCTTGTGAAAATTTTTGGAAAATCTTAAAATCCTCTTTTCTGGATTAGTTTGTTAGATTCTCAGTGAATACCCAGACTTGTATCTTCTGTCAGGAAGCTTTGGTTAAGTGTTTATTTCAGTATTTTTAGTTTTGAATGATTTTCTGAAAGATCTGCATGTTATAATGATTTTTGCTTTGTCTTTATCCCGCTCAAAGATTAGAAACCTTGGTATACCTTTAGATCACTAGTATTTCCTTGCTTTCTTGCTGAGTCTGACATCATAACATAAATTGTTTTATGAGATATAGATCCCATTTTTCTCATTTGCAAATCTTTAAAAAACTTTTGTTGATAAGTTTGGAATTTCACCTAAAAAACCAAAATTGGAAGTTTTTTGAGTTCTTTTTGATCCAAGCAAAGAATTTCTTAGTTAGATAACAAGCTAAGCAAGACATCCTCAAAATATTTGAAGTTTTAATTCAGATTTAGTCTTTAGAATTTTTAGATCTCAAAATTAGTGTTTTTAGTTTTGAGTGTTATTTCTAGAAATTATAGTGTTCTTTTGAAGACAAACTTTGTTTGTAGTTTCGATCTTGAATGATAAAGTGATTTCTTATTGAGAAATAGATCATTTTGAGTTCTCATAAAATTAGATTTCTTTTTATTTATTCTTGTTTGAAGGAAAAGATTGTTTTAAAAGATTGCATTTCTCAACTCTTCCTTTAGATAGAATTCATTGAAAGAACAAGAATTGTTTCTCATAATAGATGCATTTTTAGTGTGTTTTGAGTCGGGTCACTACATATCATCAGTTTCACTTTCACACCTATTGTCCTAAGAAACAACCTTTTATAATCAACGCTTAAATTAAAATCAATCTAGTAATTTTTATATTTCTAGGGCTCTTTTCACCAATATAGCTTAGGCTAGTGTCTTGGAGTAGGGAGTAATTAACTCTCCAAGAAAATTAAAACAAACAAGTAGTTGATCTTGCGGTAGGAAAAATCCAATAGTTGCTTGTATGCTCTGGGAAGCTCCTCTTAAAGGAGTCAAGCACGAGGTCATATCAGAACCAGTGGGATAATCAATTCTATCTCATTGGGAACGATAGCAGATGTGCGCGTATTAACAATGGTAAACCTCGGATAGACCATTGTCGAGGAGCCTGGGGTCACTTTTCGATATAACTTGGATTATGTCAAGGAGCCTTCAAGGGGATTGAGCTTTGTTACTCTGCCCTTGCGCGTATGTTGGATCGTAGACTGTTCCCCTAGGTATATTAGTTCCTGTTGGTAACCATAGTGGCCATAATCTTTACGATTTTTTCCTAAGGTGATGGTGGAGGAAAGATCCCAATGTACCTGGAGTAGATGTCGACTAGACTCACTTGGACTCTCCGGAGGGTTATCTTCACTCGAGATGGTTTAAGTGGAGAAACTTGCACTGGTCTATTTCATTAAGCAGGTTGTCGGGGTAACTGTTCCAACCGCCCTTTCTACATTAAAATACTACGATGTTGGATTTTATCACCAACTAGTGTTTTTAGTGTGGGAAGTTACTGTTTGTGTGTGGTTTGATCTCCTAGATTTTTAGGCGTGTGATTCATTTGTTTGTTTCCTTAGCGACTCTGAGGAGTTTTCATTGAAATTTTCTTTGATTGCGTGTGATTAATAATTTTTAATCATGGCTGAATTACCAAGACAATCACGTAGACTCCAGGGGAAGCCCCCTGAGTATACACCAAGCCAACTTGAAGGGCTGCGAGCTCTAGTATCGCCTAGTGACAGTAGAATTAGATCAACAGAAATAGGAGAATCATCTATAGTTATTCATCCTGATTATAAATCACAAACAACAGAGCATATTCAAGAACCAATTTCAATTTTCGAGGTTACTGGTAGTATTTCTCCTTCCAGTGAATTAGCTGAAGAACCTAAAATTTCTGAGCCTGACACTGAACCTGCTGTATTGGAACCATCTTCAGGATTTGTTACTCTGACTTTTAGTGATCCTGGTTTACCTAGGGTAAGACATCGCATTACCTAAAATCTTCCTTCTGACCTCATATCTATTGAAGAACTTGTTGGTCCAGAAAAAGATGTAACTCTTCCCGAAACCCAAGAAACTTTGAATCTTAGGGAGCGTGAATCAATATTCTACAGTCCTTTTAGAACTGACGCTTGGTATTTATCATTGAAAGATTTTTTAGAAAACCTGGGTCTTAGTTATTCACCATCCCGAATTCCTTTTCATCCTACACCAAGAGGTTATTATCCTTCATCAACTATGTCAGGTGAGTCATATATGTTTTCCAAATCTCCATAAAAATTTTTATACGGTGGTCCTTCTGTTCCTTCGGGGTACCAGTCACTCTCTAGTAATTTTTCAGGAGCAACTCATCAACCAACTGAACAAGTGTTATCATCTGGTACAAATGAAACTAAAACTGAAACGTTGAACGCGGAGCAAATTTTTATGATGTCTGGAAATATTCCAAATCCTCAACCTCAAGGTAGTTAGTTACCGCCTGGGGGGAAACCTCAAGGTAGTCAATTACCGCTTGGGGGGCAACCTCAAGGTAGTCAGTTACCGCCTGGAGGGCAACCTCAAGGTAATTTTTTACGAGGACAAACTGTAGGACAATATTATTTACCTGGAGAACAACCTCAAGAACAGTACATTCCTCAAGGTTATCAACCTCAAGGACAGTACATACCCCAAGGTCAACCCCAGACTCAGTATATTCCTCAGGGTCCTTATCAACCCCAGATTCAGTACATGCCTCAAGGTTATAAACCTCAAGGTCAGTACCCAACTCAAAGTTTCCAACCTCCTTCCGGTCAACCATTATTACAAGGAGTTGGAAATTTACCAGTTAATTATCAACCCTACGTTCAACCAAGTTATGGTCCTTCATATGCACAACATTCTACGGGCCAATACCCTGGAATGAACATGGTGTGGAATCCATCTCAAATTCAACAGACTATGCAACCTAATGTGCAGTTACCTAATAAACCTGGACAACCTATAGTTTCTGGTCCAACCCAGAAACCTGTCCAGCCTACTGTTCAAGTCCCTACACCTGGTTCTGTTCAGTAGCCCGGGCCTAGTACACCTTAGACTCCACCTCAAATTGTTGCAGCTACTGCAACTTCTGTTCAACCTACCACGCCTGTTTCTGGAGTATCTGTAGCTCCAGTTTCTTCTATCCCTGCATCAGTGCAAATTCCTTAAGCCTCTGTGCCACAGTTAGGACCTACAATTCAGACTACGGTCCAGATGCCTACAAGACAATCTGGTACTAGTACGATTATCTCTAGTCAACTACAGTTTACTTATCAACCGTACCAGGGACAATATCAATTTGGACAAGCTACACAAAATCTAGTATATCAGTATCAGCCGTACCCTGGGTATACTTATGAAGTACCTCAACAACCCCAGTATGGTCTGGATAATCCTGGTTACCCAGGAGGTTTCACGATTCCAAATGCGCATACAATTCAAGGGTATCCTGGATATCCTCCTCCTGGCACTGGTTTGATCACACAAGGTTATCAAGACCCTAGCCATTGATTACCATTCATAACAACTTTAGATTTATCAGATCTATCGTGCCTTAAGAACGATCCCATTTTTTATCTTCCATATTGGCTGCCGATGCCTAACAAGTTGCCTAGTGATATTCCAAAGTTTGAAGGTAAGTCAGGAGAGGACCCATCTAATCACGTTATGAATTATCACCTCTGGTGCACATCCAATTCACTAATCGATGATTCAATTCGATTGCGTCTTTTTCAGAGAACTCTCATTGGTCTAGCTGCCAAATGGTACATTGAGTTACCACGCAGTTATTTTAATAATTTTAATGCGCTAGCTACTACTTTCTTAACCTATTTTCAGTTGCCTGTCAGATACGACAATGGCACAGAATTGTTGACTTCATTAAAATAGTCTACATCTACGTACATATCTGATCACATTCATGAATGGAGACGTAGAAGGTGTTTAGTGAAAGTCTTTATTCCGGATCAAATTTTGGCTGAATGGTTTATTAAATCGTTATTGCCCAAAATTACTGAAGATGTGGCCAAAGGAGGCGTTGTTACAGAAGAGAAAGTCATTGCTCAGGCTCAGTCAGGTACTCTGTATGATAAAATCCCCGATTTACCAAGACCTGGTCAATTAACTACAACTCCTTCTGGCTCTCATGTCGTTGATGGTGTAATTGGTTCTGTTAGCACTGGTAAAAGTAAGAAGAAATCTTCCAAGACGACTTCTCCTATTATCACTTTACTCGATTCACCAAAAGGAGATTCTTCTATTGAAACTTCCGTCGATATTCATGTTGTAGAATCGTCTACAACCAAATCTAAAACTGGTGGTAAGAAGAAAGGTAAGAATAAAAAGAAAAAATCTTCAAAAGATAAAAACGAGACAACTGAACCAGTTGACGAAAAACACAAACCTCGATATCCTTGTCGCATATGTGATGAGTATCATTTTACAAAAGAGTGCCCACATAGAGCCGAGGTATCAAAATTCGTTAAAGGTTCGCCTATACCTGCTGTCTTGAAGGATCCTTTTCCTGCTCAAGATAGTAACATGGTTGGATCTTCCTCAAATCTGCTTGAGAATATCTTGATGGTTGCGATGCGATCGCAAGATTACGGTAGTAAAAATCCTAGTAAATAAGCAGAAACATCTAATTCAGCATCAACTAAATCTCCCTCAGTTTCTGATTTGTTACAGACCGAGAAACAAAATCCTGACTTAGTAATCAAACCGCCTACTAAAGGTGTACTTCGTAAATAAACTTTCAATCCACATGCGAGAGCTGCTCAGAATTACAATATTGTTGAAGATTTGGCAATTTCCCCTTCAGCAATGTCGGCTTTGGAAGTATTGCAATCATGCCCAGCCCAAAGAAAATTACTTTTGTCAGCCTTAGGAGCCGTAGATCTCCAGGATTCGAACCTCATGATCTTCGATTTAGATAATTTTACACCCCGCCTCCCCCATCAAATGGCTTTTCAGATTCCCGTAATAGTAAAAAACAAACGTATCTTTCGTACTGTTGTTGATGAAGGGGATTATACGTGTATTATGTCATTAAAATGTTGGAAATCACTTGGTTCTCCAACCATTAACCAATCACCAACTATTCTCAAAGCTTTTGACAGAAGAGGTTTTCAGCCGTATGGTATCTTACAAGATCTACCAATAGAGGTCGAAGGAAAAATGGTTAATCTAGATGTGGAAGTGGTTGATGCCCCTCTGGATTACAACCTTCTCCTGGGTCGCAGTTGGTCTTAAACCATGACTGCTGTTGTATCCTCGATCTTTCATCTCATCATGTTTCCTCATAAAGGAAATATTGTTAAAATAGATCAGCTCTCATATTATTCATCCGACCCAGCCTCTACTGATAGCATCCAACATATTGGAAAATCGACTATCCCTTATAAGGATGTCGGAGTAGGTTTGCTTAAATATTCGGCTTTACTGGGAACTTTTTCCCTGCCCGCTCCCAACGTACAACTTCCTATTGCTAATATCAATATGATTACATCAAGTACTATTTCCTTTGATGATCCTTGGATAGTACCTTCAAAATCAGAATTGGATTCTTTCGATGGCCTGATGCCTTTGAGTCCTTTTGAGTTAGCATATCAGAATGTACAGTCATTTTTTGATACTCCTTCAACTGAGTCTGATCCAGTGAATGTGACCAATCAGGAGTCATTTTCAATATCGAGCTTAGCGTCGACACCAATTCCGGATCCTTCTCAACAAGTATTCAATACTGATGAACATATTCGTGAATTCTTGTCGGTAGATGAGTTACCATGGGAAGATCTTCATCATAGATCTTCATTTTTACCTGATCTCGACCATTTTGAGAATGATTTTTCCTCCATTTTTACCACTGATTATGTTAAAGACCCTTAGAATCCTCTTTCACATTTCGATTCTAAATTTAATTTAGAAAATATTTCTACAACGGTTCCTCTTGACATTTTAGTAAAACCTGGAATTGTTGAAATCATTCATATAGGTGATTCTTGTACGACTAATGAAATCCAAGCATATAAAGCCCTATTTCAAGAATTTCGCGACATTTTCGCCTGGTCATATGAAGAAATGCCAGGAATCGATCCATCAATTATTGTTCATGAAATTAATACATACCCAGATGCTAAACCCGTTAGACAGAGATTACGTCAAATACATCCGAGAAAAGCTGCCGCTATTAAAGCCAAAGTTGAAAAATTACTTCGTGTAGGTTTTATTTATCTGATCCCGTTAACGGACTGGGTATCTAAAATTGTTCCGGTCAATAAAAAACAAGGAACAATACGAGTATGTATCGATTATAGGGATATAAATAGAGCTTGTCCAAAAGACAATTATCCAACCCCTTACATGGATCAAATTATTGACGATTGTGCTGGAAGTGAAATGTTCTCATTCATGGATGGATTTTTTGGCTACAATCAAATCAACATACTCCCTGCAGATCAACCTAAGACATCTTTCATTTGTCCATGGGGAACTTTTGCTTATCGCAAACTACCTTTTGGCCTTAAGAATGCTGGCGCCACTTTTCAAAGGGCTATGTCTTATGCATTTCACGACGTTAAGCACATTGTGCAGCCCTACCTCAATGATTTGCCTTCTCATTCTTCATGCAGATCAGATCATATTACTCATTTATGAGCCATTTTTATACGATGTAGGCATTATAAGATTCGTATGAATCCTCACAAATGTGTTTTCTGCGTACAATCCGGACGATTATTGGGATTTATTGTCTTAAAGGCAGGCATTCGTGTTGATCCATCGAAGGTTGAGGCAATCATCAATTTACCTCCTCCTTCTACTCTTCACCAACTCCAAATTTTGCAAGGGAAAGAAGAATTTTTATGTCGATTCATTCCTAACTACGTTGAGTTAACGAAAGGTTTCACTGGGTTTTTGAAACAAAATATTCCTTTCTTTTGGGACGAGGTCGCCAATAGATCTTTTGATGCTTTGAAACACGCATTGACCCATGCACTGTTACTGCATCCTCCCAACTACAACCAAGATTACTTTTTGTACCTTGCCGCTTCCGATTCCACGATAGGGATGGTTTTAGTTCAGAAAGATGAATTTCATAGTGAACATGTGATTTACTATCTTAGTCGAAATTTGCATCCGACTGAAATCAAATATTCACATGTGGAGAAATTGGCCTTGGCAGTTGTTCAAGTTGTCCAACGTTTTCCTCACTACATACTGTTACGCAAAACAACAGTGATATCTGATTGTAACCCTATGATGTATATCTTGACCAAACAATTGCTAGGGGGAAAATACTCCAAATGGAATGTTATCCTACAAGAGTTTGATTTGGAATTTGAAAAGTCCAAATCAAAGAAATCATTGACATTTGCTGAACTTATGTGTGATTTCCCACGTACTGATACAGAAACTGTGGCGAAACAACCAATTGTGGACAAATTCTTATTTCTTATTGGTACCATTGATTCTTGGTATGGAGATATCATTGTTTATCTTCAGACCCAATATTTTCGGCCTGAACTTTCACGATCAAAACGACGTAAAATCCATTTCCAGTCTCAACAATATCATATTGTTGGCGACACACTATACCATCGTGGTGTAGACTTTGTTTTTCGACGTTGTATCACCCATGAAGAAGCCGAAAAGGTTTTAAATGACTGCCACTCTGGAGCATGTGGCGGTCATATGTCTGGGTACGCCACATCCCAAAAGATATTGCATGCCGGTTATTTCTGGCCATCCTTATTTAAAGATTGTATTTATGCGGTCCGAAAATGTCATAGTTATCAAATCTTCGATCAAAAAATGCGTGCACCACCTGCTCTTCACCCTATAATTGCTGTCGGTCCTTTTGCAAAATGGGGCATTGACTTCATTACATGTAACCCTCACTCGACCGGGGGGCATGGGTATATTATTCTAGCAGTATATTATTTTACCAAATGGGCCGAGGCGATGCCTACATTTGCGGTAGATGGCAAAACTATAGCTACTTTCATGTTCAATCATGTGATTGATCGTTTCGGTGTACCCCAAGCGATAATTACTGATCACGGGAGCCATTTTCAAAATATCATAATGACTGAGCTAACAGACCAACTTGGCCTACGCCATGACAGTTCTACACCATATTATTTGCATGCTAATGGTTTAGTTGAAGCAATTAATAAAGTCTTAGTCACCATGATTAAACGAATCATTGGAATTCATAAGTTGAATTGGCATACCATGGTCTTTTCAGCACTTTGGGCATATCGAACCTCAGCAAAAACATCGACAGGCTTTACCCCTTTTCAGCTAGTTTATGGTTTAGAAGCGGTATTACCCATTGAATGCAAGATATCATCACTCCAACTAGCCATAGAGTTACTACCAACCACTTCTGAAGAGGAGAAACATTTTTTATACTTGGCTCAATTAGATGAGAATTGGCGCACTGCTGCATTAGCTACCGAGACTCATGCGAAAATAATGAAAGCTTAGTATGATAGAAGTGTTACCCCTTGTAATTTTTCAGAAGGAGACCTAGTTTTGATTTATGATCAAGCCAATGATAAACTAGGGGTTGGGAAATTCGAACCCATGTGGCATAGTCCTTATATTGTCAAGCGACAACTTGCAAAAGGGGCCTATGAATTGATTGATTTTGACGGGGTCTCTTTAGGTAAACCTAGAAATGGATTTTATCTGAAGAGATATTACGCTTGATTTTTGTGTGGAGATCTTCTCTGTATATTAGTTACTTTCTAGCTGGTGTGCTATAGATTAGAAACGTGTGCCTAGCTTAAGTGTTCTTTTACTACTATTCCTGCTTATCTGGATCACTCTTGATATCACAGATGTTGACGTCCTTTCAAACATATATTGGTTTTGCTGATGGCGCTTGTCGTAGTACACAGAACATCTCTTCCGCAGCTTGGGTTATTTATTCACCCACTGACGAGTTAGTATCTATGCATGGGGTAAGCCTCAGTCAAATTAAGAACAATATTGCTGAATATAGTGCAATTATTGAATTATTTTCGGAATCCATTTCATTTGGAATTCGGAGTTTGATTGTTAGGTTAGATTCTGAACTCGTTGTATTACAGTTAAATCGAGTATATGCCATTATAAACCCAGTATTATTAAGATTATTTTTAAGGGTTCGTCTCTTGGAACGAGAGTTCGATTATATTGAGTATCAACACATTCCAAGAAATTTAAACACATTAGTAGATGTAATAGCTTCTAGTGTTATAAACCGACATTTGCAATAATAAAGTAATAAATCAACATTCAATAACATGATTGAACAGGTAACTGGAAATAATAGTATATCATAGTATAGATGTAGTGTTCAAAAAATAGTACATCGTCTTCGATCATAGGTTCAAAACGCCTTATGATCGGAAAAAAGTGAAACAAAAAATGAGTCTATACAGTCAATCATCCACTATCTGTAGTGATGATCATGATAATACACTACTACTTGTGCCACTCTACTCAAAAATCTCTTGAATGGTCCAGGAACACCAATGACGTATCTCTATAAACGGAGTGGGATGTCATCTATGGTAGTCTCAGGAATATCTATAGTTAGCCGCTCCAAATGGTGTTCTAAATCAGTCAGGATCTCTGCTGTCTGATCCTGTGGTGGTGGTGCTGCTACAGCTGCATCCCTTTGCCTTCGGTCAAAGGGGCAGAGAGTGGCTGGTCGACATGGACCCACATCTGCATTTGAAATTTTTGTTATCAGTTTTGGATGATTTAAAAACAAAATAAAAATTAGAAATTAGAACATGTCAAAGAGATTTTTTACCTGAATCATCCCACTGAGCTCCTGGAGGAAGTCGCATATCTCGGTCGCCGCGGAAATCCATGCCCGCATAAGGAAAATCCTCTATCACAAAAAGTTGGTGTTCTAACCAACGAAAACAAGTCGAGGGAAATCGAGAAATCTCCCCACCCTCGCTGTGACGAGCCATCAAAGCAACCCATCGAACCATCCAAGGCTCTTGAGGTCTACTAGCATCAATATGAATATGTTGTGGGGCTAACCGAGGAATCCTCTCTAAAGAAAAGGTAACCACGATAGATCCATATCCGAAGTTGTTTAACTTCCCATTTTTTGCTCTAGTTAGTTGGCCTTTGACATTAGCCAACACTGCCTCGCACCAGTTGATTATGGTGCCTCAGAAACAATCTACTGCAATCCGCATCTGAGATCCAGTAGCTACATGAAAAGCTGCACTTCCGCACAACTTGGTAACGGTAAATGCAATCACTTTTAACTCGGGACAAATGATAGTTTTAATATCAATCTGTTTGTCTCTAGGATTGGCTTCATCATTACAAAACTCTAATTGCAGGATAGCAACAAACTGGCCACTTGGCCTAGCCCCAAATAGAGAAAGTGGTTTGCCTCTCTTAGACAAACCAGTCAAAAAATATATGTCCTCCAGCTCAATTTCGAGCCAGTGGTCTCTAATCACGAAACACTGGTCCTGAACATCCCACTTGTTTACCAACCTAGTGAGAAGATCTACTTGAGCTCTCATGCCACTGATAGCCCAGAATTTGAATAGCCTGCATGCTCTTAAAACTTGCAAAGTAGGTTGATGGATCATTGCTGCTTCATCTACCTCCTCATATTCCTGTTCTCTCCAAATGAGCATTGTAAATATCCTACAATGAGTAAAATGAAGGATTAGAATCATTTTAAAACAAAATTTTTGGGTTATTTGGGAGGAAATTGTGTTTTTAAATTCTTTACGGCACCCCCGCACTTTATGCTCAGAGACAGTGCGTAGCTCTGCATAGGCTCTATGTTAAAAGTGCGGGGCCCCAAAATTTTCCTTTGTGAGAAAATGTCGGGGTCCGCAGGTATCTAGTGTCCTACCTGCGGACCACTGAGGGCGGATTTTTGAACCAATTTTCCTCCCAAAATGAAATTTAGACCCTAATTTAAGAAAATGAATGGATGAAAAGCAAGGAAAAGAGGTTTTGGATTAACTAGAGCAGACAATTTTTGATTCCAACAGTCGATTTTTCCAGAGTCTTCTCCAAAGCGTTTTTTGCCAAAAGCTCTAAAATTTTCACACCAAACTCAAACGGTAAAAATGAACTTGAAAAAATCCTTTTTATAAGTTTTTTCGAATAACTGAAATTTAAATTTGTTTATTTTTCACTTTAAAAAGATGGTTTTTCAAAATTTTTTTATTATTGAAACATGTATGCTTAATTTTTTGAGTTTTTTGTGGAGAATACTGGATTTTTCAGGCAAAATGATCATTTTTGACGAAGAGTGTACTTTTATCACTTTTTCGAGCTCTTTAAAATTTACAAAAAAACGAAACCATGGAGTTCTCTTTTAAGCCCTTTTTATACTCTCTAAACACGAAAATATTGTCGAGTACATGAATATTCGACTTGTTAAAGGAAATGAACGGTCGTCCCTTAAGTATAAGTTTACTCCTTTTCCGGACTGAAATGAAATATTTACGAAAAAGGTATACGTTGACTAGTCATGGTTAATAGAGTTCTCTCTCACATTATTTTATCGTTTTTCGGGCCTGAGAGACTAAATTTACTAAAAAGTACACCCATGGAGTTTTCTTAAGTTTTTTCTTCTGAATCCCTAAAAATGAAAAACACCAAGTTTCTCCTATACTGGACTCGTTAAAATTTAACAGTAAAGGAACTATCAATTTCAAACAAGAACATACCACTCCTTCTTAGGGTTCAATTTTAATCTAAGTTGGACTCATCCGAAGGATGAGCTTATAAACAAGCAAATGTTATCCTCCTCAAGCTTGTCAAAAAATAAAGAGGTACTTGCCAGAAATGGTGGGGGAAAAGAGAGAAAACAGATTCATTTGTTACACTTTGATTTGTAAAAGCATTACACCACTCTTGAACATGACACTTTTTGTCACACTTCTACCTGGGTTGGGAAATCCTTTGCCTATCAATTAGTCAAACCATATTGAAGGTCTTCAGCTGGTTTCTGGGTATTAGCTTAGGGCAATTGTCACCAAACCATCTGCAGTGTCAATATTTGTTCAAGAGGATAGTCAAACAAACCATTCATCTGCAAACATTTGTCTCCATTCGTGTTGACCATCCCTGAGTCAGTCCTTACAAAAAATTTCTTCAAAACTTGATCTATGGTTTCGTGTCGTGAGCTTGCTTATGACGAATCACTTTCTATCGACGACAGCTCATCATCTAGAAAGTTGATATAGAATCTGTCATTACCTTGGAATATGCATGCCTTAATGGCAGGTTTCTCACCTTCGATGACAGGTTGCATCATTGACCTTCGATTGAACAATTCCGTGAAATGTTCGACTTCATATTACTTATTCACATTTTATGGATTGTACTGAGTACTTTGAGAGCCATTGTCATTATTTGTGGTTTCTCTCACACTTGTTAACAATTCACATCATTGACTGGTAATCAAGTGGTTTCTACCATGTTCGACTTCAACACATTTAATCGCATGGATAGAATCGTACTAGTTCGGGAAGCAGAAATCAAGACCCTCGTTCTAGTTTCCACCATCCAGGCTGCGAGGAGTTTTATTATTCATTATGTAGTAGACTATTCATTACAGATGGTTGCGTCCATGCTATGTCTACACTATTGATGTAATATTAAAATCATTTCTGTATCAGAACAAGTTTAGTTAATTTTGATCTGAGTATGGGAATGCCTACCTCAATGATGATATATATGATTTGCATTGAATGTTTTTACAGGGTTCCAACTGGGGTGTCCACAAGGTAATCCTTGAAATGATAAAGCACATCACTCTTCGAATGCTCTCAGATTTCGCACTTTAGGGGGCAATTTGTTACACTAAAATTTGTCACCATGACATTTTAGTACTCCCTTAGAAGTCTACAACATCAAAGTTCCTAAATTTGAGCCTTGAAATTAAGAGAAAATCTCATAAAAGTCTTAAAAACACTTGTACCACACTTTCTCTTAACATTGTCTGCGGTGCCGCACTTTTTTGCTCTAAATCATGTGGAGCTAAGCGCACTTTTTAGTCATTAAAGGTGCGGACCCCTGTAAAAGGTAAAACAAAGGTGGAAAGTAATATTTAGAAGCCCAGCAGTCAAATCTGGAAGCTTCTAGAAGCATTTATCCTGTCGAAGGTTCGCTCCTATCATGTATGTTCATTCCTCCATTATGGGAGCCTACCCCTTGATTTATGGAGCCCAATCGCTTCAAAAGAGCATTCTATCCCTTCTTATGTGGAACCATAACCTCATCTTTTTTCCTATAAATTGAAGCCATAGTGCAGCTTCAAAAGTTAGATAGAGAGTTAGAGAATTAGACTTAGAGAATTTTTTAGGAGAAATGTTGTAGAGACTCATACTCTCATAGCCAATCATTATATGGGAATGATTACACACCCATGTGCTTTTAGCTGAGAGAGTGCAAGGCTTGTCAGAGTAAAGGAAACACCTGTTTCGGACCCCAGGAAGGCTTGTATGACATCAAGGCGGACACTGTTGTAAGGCTCTTCTTTATTTAAGTTAATACGAATGAATATTGTTTTCTCAATGAGCTATTTAATTAATTATCTCATTTCTTGAATTCCTTGGTCATCTTGATAGATGTTTGATTCATGAATTGATTTATTATACAGGTGATTTTAGTCTTTTCTTGTGTTTGTGATTGCAGATCCTTGACGACGACTTTCTTCAAGCCACTGAAAAGAAGATCAGCGCTAGACTACAAGTAGGTTTCTAAAACCTTGTTATAATTAATTCCATGTCAAACAATATCTAGAGAAAATAGTTTTTATTTGTCCGTTTGTTGCTAGCTGTCCGTAGGACACTTGGGAGGTCTGTCTTGTCCGCAAGAACGACTTATCCGTCCAACATGCTCCTAACTTATTCACTGAACCATCAAGGTCTAAATGCCATAGAGATTCATGAAAAATATTATCATTGTTTGGTGCTTTCTTTTTCTCTACTAGTTCTGTTTGGATTTCATTAGTCTCAGAGTTACATAGGATAAAATAATCAAGGTTAGTTGGTGTAGAGTAAATGGGGTAATTTATACATCTTTCTGCACTACTGACCATGTACTTCATCAATGTTTCCCTATATAACTTTTTAGGTTGGCCAAAAACTGATATAGTAGCATAAGACATGTCCAATTGTAGAGATCCCTGTAACTTTACTCCCCATGAGCGAGAAAGTAACATTCCATATTTAGGTGGGATATCAGCTACTACGATGTCCATTAATATACTCTTACCAGGGTATTGAACTAGTGTTACACACAAATCTTTGATTAAATTAAGGCATTTAACTTTACTTGAATCAAAATAAAACAAACCTTTGTATGGCCCTATAATTTCTAGATTGAGAGTTTCCATTATGACTTTAGGCATTAGATTATGGGAAACTCCTGAATCTAGCATGGCATTGTGTAAAATTTGATCATGAATGGTAAGACTGATATCAAATGGAGGAACTGATCCATCTGCATGTTTTCCATTTACATCTGGGACAAAAATCAACTCTAGCTGATCATCATTTAGATTTATGGAATATTCTCCATCATTGATCTGAAAATGCAACTTCTTAGATCTGTTCCAGAGATTGACTGTAGGGGCATTTACTGGATATGTCACCTTTGATAAAAGAATGAGATCCAGAGGCTACCTGGCCCTTTACAGACTCTGTCTTTAGAACTTGTAGAAGTTAACACTCATGATCTGAAAATGAAAGTACCTGTATTTGTTGTTCAAGGTATTCATTTCCATAAAATTATATGTGCAAATTGTTATTCATGTCTTGCAATTGAAACAAAGTGTTTTTGGTAAATTTCTGAGTCTTATGTGTGAAGGAGTGTTATTTTTTTTACTGTTTAACATATTAAATCTGAAAAAAACAGCAAGATAAAATCACATAATATAACACAGCAGTTGATGAGGTAGTTCACCCCTCTTGGGCTACATCTTTCGGGTCCAAGACCCCCAAATGGGCATGTCCTTGCTCTTATTAGATGCTCAAATTGGTTATACAGTGATAAGAAAGCCTAAACAGGAAAAATAAGCTGTGGAAATGAGTTCATAACACACAAAATAGTAAATATTGGCTTTTGTTTCACCTCCAATGGTTAACCATAGCCCAATACAGCTCCAACACTCCCTAGGCCCTAATGGCTCTCCAAGCTTCTCTGCTGAAAAAGTACCTCAAGATCAACTCTGTTGACTTTGCAACCTATGCCATTGGCTTTGGAATACTCAAAATACCCAAAAAAAAAAATCGCTCCAAAAGGTTTTGTCTAGCAAAAGTTATGTCCAACTGAAGTTTTGTCCACGCTGGCCTAAGAAAACTCCGCCAAAACTGGAAGGACTGCAGATAACTCCACTAAAAAGGCGGACTGCTTGATCTGGCGGAACCGTGCGTTCAAATTGGCGGAACATTTAATTTAACTGGCAGTGTTATGGCGCATTCACATGCGGAGGTTTCGGAGGTTAACTGTCGGGGTTAGTGTTTATCCATCGTTTCTTCGTGACCCATCACATTCAGCTCTGACCGCATTCACTACTAACCGCCCGCTCTAGTTCAAAGCTGACCCACGTTCAGCTCCAACCACATTCACTGCTAACCGCCCTCGTTCAGCTCCGACCCGTCCGTTCACAACTGACCAGGGTCTGTTCACTGCTGACCCGCCATTGCGTTCACAACCAACCAGGGTCCGTTCACTGCTGACCAACCATTGCGTTCACGACCAACCGTTCACGTTCACTCCTGACCAGGTTCACGTTTACTCCTGACCAGGTTCACGTTCACTCCTGAACAGGTTCACATTCACTCTTGACCAGGTTCACGGGTCGACACCACCCGCGGGTGACCCGTGCCCAACTGGGTCAAGTCGGGTCGAGTCGGCCCGAATGACCCAAAAAATTTTAAAACTTCAAAAAAAAATTACACATTGAACCGTTAGGCCTGGGGCCATGTGGCAGCCTCCGGGCAGGCCATGTGGCACCCACTGGTAGTCCATCGATTTTTTTAATAAAAAACTGAAAATTTTCCATAGAAAATAATTTTCTGAATATGCCATTTTTTCCTTCCAAAGTGTTGTTTTGAAGGTTACTAGGAAAAATTAAAACTTGAATATCTTCCACATCCGACATCGGATTTGAGTGCCGTTCACGGCATTAGGATCGTAATGATGAACAATATCTGGTCGATCAATTTATTACCAGTTCTGAGCAGTTCCAAATTTGAGCATTTTTTTCACTTAGGACATGATCACCTGATCACACCTCCCCATTGGGAATATTTTGGACCCCAAAAGCCTTCAATTACCTGTTAAGAAGATGGGGGTATAGGTCCCTCACCTTTTCCACCTCAATCCACTTTGCCTTACTCGGTTTGATGCTTTTAAGACCAACCCGAACATAATCAACATTTCCCCTCCTTGAAGTGTGTGTCCTTCTTTCAAGGATAACATCCTATTTCAATTCATCCAAAAATTCTGGCGAGAAATCCTCTATGGATGGTAGCTGAATGTCACTTTCAATATCAACAATTAAAGAAGGTTCATAAAAACGTAAATTTTCCACATTCACAACGGAATACATTTGCATGTATGAAGGCAAATCTAATTGAAAAGCATTATTTCCAACTTTCTTAAGGATCTTGAATGGACCATAACGAATAAACTTCATCTTTTTACCTTCTCCTTGCATTCTTTCCTTACTAATATGCAACCATACCTCATCCCCTTCTGGAAACTTATGATCAATTTTGTGCTTATCATGCCTCTCCTTGTACCTGCCTTGACTTTTTTCAAGTTGTTGTTCAATGAACATGTGAGCTTTGTCAATGTCACTATGACCATCAATGGCCACATCCTTCTCAAGAATAAAATCTAAAGGTGACTTAGGCAAATACCCAAAACAAGCTTCAAAACGTGAAGTATTTGTAGAAGAATGCTTGGCCCGGTTGTAAGCATGCTGAATGTAATGCAAATGCTCATCCCAAAGCTTGGGATGCTTGCTGCAATAACCTCTCAAAAGATGCACAATGGTTCTTTTCACTACCTCTGTTTGGCCATCTGTTTGCGGATGGAAAGCAGTACTCTTCTTCAACTTGGTGTCCATCATCTTCCATAGATTGGACCAAAAATTCCCAGCAAATATGGAATCTCTGTCACTAACAATAGAAGTAGGCAAGCCATAATGAACCCGTACATGTTGAAAATATAAATCAGTAGCTTGTTCAACAGTTATAGAATTCTTACATGGCAAAAGAATACACATCTTGCTGAAACGATCAACTACTACATAAAGATAATCATGCTGCTTTCTAGATAATGGTAGCCCTCCAACAAAATCCATAGAAACACTTTCCCATGGTCTAGAAGGTACCAACAATGGTGTATATAAACCAAGATTCCTATTGCTAGGCTTGCTTGTAGCACATAATGAACAGCCTCTAATGAAACATGAAACACTATCTACCATGCGAGGCCAATAACAATACCTATGTAAATGTGCCACCGTTTTGCTTACCCCGAAATGTCCAGCTATGAGAGAAGAATGAGCCTCTCTCATCATGCTTAATCTCACCCCCTATGGTATACATAACTTGCCCATATGAAACATCAAATTATTATGCAAATGATAATCATTATCCTCAACATGATTCCCTTCACTCAAGTTAGCATACACATCCTTAAAATCAACATCTGATGCATATTGTTCTATGTAGCTCTCATGCACAATAGAATCATTCTTAAGCAAAGTACTAGCACTAATAATAGGCCTTGAAAGCATATTAGCAACCTTTTTGTAAATACCTTTCTTGTACCTTATTACCAAGTGAAATTATTGTAGGAAGCCCATCCATCTGAAATGTTGTGGCTGCTGCAATTTACTTTGCGATTACAAGTATTGTAAAGGTTGATGGTCGGTATGAACAATTGTTTCTTTGCCCATCAAATAGTGTTTCCATTTTTTGACACTTTGTACCAACGCATACAACTCTTTATCATATGTAGGATAATTCACAACAACACCATTAAATGTCTCAGAATGAAATGCAACAGGCTTACCATGCTGTAAGAGAACTGCACCCATGGCGTAATCTCTTGCATCTGTCTGAATCTTGAATGGTTGTCTCAAGTCCAGTAATGCAAGGACTGGAGCTAAACTTATATTTTCTTTCAAAGACTCAAAAGCTTTCTGTTGCTTGCCTCCCCATTGGAAATCACACTTCACACTAGTCATTGCATGCATAGGAGCTGCTATGGCAGAGAAGTTAGAAATAAACTTCGTCCAATATTGAGTTGCACCCAAAAAAATTCTTACCTCTGTAATGGATTTGGGAGTAGGCCAATTCAAAATGAATTCTACTTTGGAAGGATCAATTCTCAAAGCGCCTCCTCCTACTATGTGTCCCAAATAAACCAAATAAGTCTTTCCAAATTCACACTATGACATTTTAAGAAATAACTGATTTTTCTTCAAAACATCAAGTATTTTCTTAACATGCATGACATACTCTTCTCTAGTCTTGTTGAAAAATAAGATGTCATCTAAGTAGACAATAAATAAATCATCAAGAAAAGGACGTAAGACATCATCCATTACCCGCATGAAAGTTGCAGGTGCATTGCATAAACCAAACGACATAACAAGGCACTCAAAGAGTCCTTGTTTGGTTTTAAATGTTGTCTTCCAAATGTCACTTTCTCCAATTCTAACTTGATGATAACCACTACATAAGTCTAACTTAGTGAAATATTTAGCATCTTTCAGCTGATTTAAAAAATCATCTATCCTTGGAAGTGGGTAACGATTCTTTACTGTTATTTTGTTCAATGCCCTGAAGTCCACACACATGTGCCAAGTTCCATCTTTCTTTGGAATCAACACGATCGGTGACCCACATGGCGAAGTGCTTGGTCTTATGAATCCTTTGTCCAACAAGTCTTTAATTTGCCTCTTTATTTCAGCATACTCCATGATAGACAAGCGATACATGTCGATGTTAGGAAGAGGACAATCTTGATGTAAATGGATTTCATGCTAAATCTCCCTTTTAGGAGGTAAACCTGTCGGTTCCTGAAACATATCATGCTGTGCATCAACTACATCACATAAATATAATTTAATCTTGGAATCACAATTTTCAAATGATTCATGATTCATATCAACCTTGGACTTAACCATAAGAAGTACAAAACTCTTGCTAGAATTGACTAGCCTTTTTACCTGTCCCACATTTACCATCGCTATATTTGTCTTCTTGCGATGTGCTCTGGCAATGAACTCCTTGCCATCTTTAAAGAGATGATATTTGTTTTCATGGCGATGGAAGATCTCTCTCCTGTCAAATAAGTAAGGGCTTCCCAAAACAATTCCTGATATATCAAGCGGCACAACATCAAGTTCAATTGTGTCAATAAAGTGTGCAGTTATGGCGAATCGCAATATGCACTTTCTTGAGACTTGTAAGTTTGTATCCTTGCATATCCACCCAAGTGGATAAGGATTTGGATTTGGAATGGTCTCAAGTTTTAGCTGTTTAACCAAGTCTTCTGATATAATATTTTCTTATGACCCACTGTCAAACAGTGTGTCAATTTTAGTATGTTTTGAGACTACCCTCACATGGAACAATTCAATTCTTTCTTCCTCATTAGGAGCTTGTACATGACAGTTTGAAGTACTAGTGGTTGCTTTAGTTTCAGTTTCCTTTCCATTCATACTTTTCAAACCCATGGCTGCAATTTTGGTTTCATCACCTGAATCATCACCTAAATCTTGTGGTGTAGTTGTAGTATCTACAGTTTTCTTCTTTCCCTTGTTTTTGTTAAACTGGTTTCTTTTTTCAGGATGTAATTTCCAACAGTTTTTCTCTTCATGGCCCTCTCTTGAACAATGTTTACGAATGACATTTTCACCCTCTTGTTTGATAGATGCATTCTTTTTACCTTTTCCCTTAAAGGTTTTATTTTTGTTCTTCCCTTTGAAAGGCTTGTTTCTACCCTCATCAAAAGTGTTTTTCCCTCTAGCCTCTAAATGTGTAGCTTGTACACAAACTTCGTCTAGACTAGTAGGATTAAACATAAGGATAGTGTGTTTAAGGTAACTGTGCAAACCACCTATATACTTCAACAAAGTATCTTGACTTTGTAAGTCTACCCCTAATAAGAGTGCTCTTCTCCTAAATTCCTGTGTATAGTCTTGCACATTCTGTCCCTTAAGCTGTCTAAAGTTTTTCCAGTTCATTATAGCCTTTTGTAGATGAGCAAGAGGATAAAATTGTTTCTTGATTGCAGTAATAAATTCAGTCCATGATAGTGTAATCTTACCATGTTTCTTGATTTCCTCCTTGGTCTTGGCTTCCCACCATACCAAAGCTACTCCATCCATCCTTAGCGAGGCTAGTTGTATTTTAGTGTCGTCATCATGCAAATTTTGAATCCTTAAATAGACTTCCAATTGTTTGATCCAATTATCTAATTTCTCTACATTAACTTCACTGTTAAACATTGGCAATTCAAATTTGACATCAAGCTTTAGAAAAGGATTTTTACCAGTGGTTTTTGACTTATGTGATTGATTTACCAAAGTCGAGGAAGATGATGACGAGGAAGAGGATGACGATGGAGATGGTGGATCACCATTTCCTCCATTCCCTTTCTTTGATTGATCATTACCCTTCTTTCCTCTTGAGGAATCCTCTCCTTCTTTTTGGTTTTTAGACCCTTCTCCAACAATCCTATCATTTCTTTCTTGATAGAGGATCCTTACCATTTCAGTCATATCCAAGAAAGCTTTCCGAAGTACCCTTTCTTATTCCTTGCGATCCATCTCTTCAGGAGTTTCACCTTCTCTTGAAGAAATGCTTGTAGCTACTTCTAGGGCTCTTGGAGGTGGTTCTCTGACCCTTTTTGGTTGTGGATTAGTTTGTGCACTAACCAAGTTTCCTTCACCTCTCTTGAGTTTTAACCTAGTCAGCATCAAAACTTGCAAACAAATGACTTTAGTATTTACACAAAAAAAATGCTGCGTAAAAACTCTAGCTCAAAACCATAGCTTTGATACCAACTGATCTGAAAATGCAACTTCTTAGATCTATTCCAGAGATTGATTATAGGGGCATTTACTGGATATGTCACCTTTGATAAAAGGATGAGATCCAAAGGCTACCTGGCCCTTTACAGACTCTGTCTTTAGAACTTGTAGAAGTTAACACTCATGATCTGAAAATGAAACTACGTGTATTTGTTATTCAAGGTATTCATTTCCATAAAATTATATGTGCAAACTGTTATTCGTGTCTTGAAATTGAAACAAAGTGTTTTTGGTAAATTTCTGAGTCTTATGTGTGAAGGAGTGTTATTTCTTTTTACTGTTTAACATATTAAATTTGAAAAGCATAGCAAGATAAAATCACATAATATAACACAGCAGCTGATGAGGCAGTTCACCCCTCCTGGGCTACATCTGTCGGGTCCAAGGCCCCCAAATGGGCATGTCCTTGCTCTTATTAGATACTCAAATTAGTTATACAGTGATAAGAAAGAATAAACAGGAAAAATAAGTTGTGGAAATGAGTTCATAACACAGAAAACAGTAAATATTGGCTTTTGTTTCACTGCCAATGGTTAACCATAGCCCAATACAACTCCAACATTCCCTAGGCCCTGATGGCACTCCAATATTCTCTACTAAAAAAGTACCCTAATATCAGTTTGACTGCAAATCCATGCCATTGGCTAAATTTCAACACCAAACTGTAAAAAATCGCCTCCTAAGGGTTCTATTTATGGTTATGTCCAACTAAAGCCAACTTGTGTTGGCCTTAAGGGGAACTCATTAAATCAAGGACTAAATGATCACTAAAAAGCACTGCCTGATCTGTGAAATGTGTTCAAACTGGGGGACATTTAATTTAACTGCACATAGCGCATTCACATGTAGGGAGGGTTTCAAGGTTAACTATCTGGCATGTTTATCCGTCGCTTAGGATCTAACAATGTCACTCACACCGCGCCCACTGCGAACCGCCTGCTCATTCAGAATTCAACTGTCACTCTGAATCCCAGCTCACTTCTAACTGCCTTTCTGTCACTCCGGAATTCCGTCCCACTATTAATCGACGTTCAAAAATCCGTTCACTGTGGCCGACCGCCATTATGTCGACACCACCCCATCCGTTTACCACCACCCCAATATTTCGTTTACAGATCGAAACGCCACGTTCACTCCTAACCTAGGTTCAGAGTGCTGACCCCACTGCCCACGTTCACTCCCACCCAGACTCACGGCCTGACACTACGGGCGTGTGACCGTGCCCAACCGAAGTTTTATTCTGCAGTTTTAGTCGCACTAATGACTCCAACTTTTTGTAAAACTTCAAATTTTTTTATTATTGAACTATTAGTCTAAATACGTGCACTACTAATATGCCATCCCTTTTTTAATAAAATAGGAAAATTTCCATGGAAAATAATTTTTATGAATATGCCATTTTTTCCTTCCAGTGTTGTTTTGGAATGTTACTCAAAATTAAAATCTGAATATCTTCCACATCTGAGACTTGATTTATGTCATTCAGAAAGTGACCAGAAGGAAAACATCATTCAACATTTTCATCTATTACTGCCCTACCTACCCAAATCTGGAGCATTTTTTTCATCAGGACATGATCACCCCATCAATCGTTCATATTTAATTTTTGGTTATGGTTGATTTGCATGTTTTTCCATTTTTGTACTTAACTAATGTATGAATTGTATTTTTGTTTCTGTACTGATAGGTATGTTAAATGTAGGTTGAGTTCATCGATTTGAATCAATTCCTTCAGTAACTCCAGTTTGTGTTGGTTTGTCTTGTTTTTCTGCTAAATAGCCATTGCTGATTTGACATTCGTTTATGTTCCTTGAGTTCAATGTCCTGAACTTTTTTCAAAGGATTGTTTGCATGTAGATGTTCCCACCAGGAACTACTCCAAATGATGTTTTGAAGAAAGGCTTTTTGATCTATTTACTCAGGACTCAAGAGGCTTTATAATTCAAATTTGTTGTTTGTTGTGGACTAGAAGCTTAGAAGTGGTATATTCCTGAATATTTTGCAACATAGAAACTTCATCGTTGACAGAAAGCAACAATTTTGAGACCTGATGTTTTTTAGGACTAGAATGTTTTGGGAAGAACTTAGTTTTTATTATTAATCCCTGCAGATAATTCAACCTTTATTTCTTAAGTCAAATCGTTTTCTTAATTAGAGTTTAAAGTTCTCTCAGAAGACACATTTTTTTCTGTTTCAAGGTAAACATTGATCGGTATTTCATTTATTGTATAATCATAAACTTTTACATAGAATCAAATGATTCAATAGAACTCAATTCAGAGTTGTTGGGTGTCCAAACACCCCTGATCTTCTCTCGAGTATGTGATATTATTATCATCTGTCCATTAGACTATGCAGCATCCCCCACCATCATTATTTTGAGAAATTTCGCAAGACATGTCTTTGGAATGTATAGCTTTCCTTTTGCCTGATCCTGGGTCGTTTCTTGTTTTTTCCGTTAATCATGTTTCTTTTCAAATTGGGATTTCCATTTTTTGTTGGTTATCCCACTGAGGTTCTCTCTGTATATTATCTATTCTATCCCATCACCCTTAAGGTTTTTAACATAACATCTATTTTTAAAATCGAATCTGCATGCCTTTAATGGTCAATTCTTTCATTTCAAGTCTATTTTTTACAAATAAGTAAATTCTATGATTGCATACATATGTTTTGCATTTTTCTTAAGGTATCCAGATCTCCTTCCCCTGAACTATATTATATTTCAAAAAATTCAAATCCATCAGAATTAGGAGTAGCAACATAATAAGATAGTTTAAGATTTGCAGACAGAATTATAGACACCATGATATCCTGTAAAGGTGAGATGAACTGAATCATTTGGCTCTTCAGAATCAAATCTGAAATATTTGAGGGGATTCTTTTTTCTTCCTATTTATTTAAAACAATCATAAAGATATTAATCAAGTTACACCACTAATGAATAAATTCTAAACCACTTTTTATTTCTCCTGTCAAAGTTTGTGAAATAGCCTAATGACATCCTGAATCATCAATCTCATAAATTTGAAGAAGCTAAGTCATCTTAATACCTGCAAGGTTTGAGAATATATTAAAACACCAAACAATGTGGTATTTATTTTATAGTAATATGTCACGGCTGTTGCAGGAGCGAGACATATCCGCAAATGGTGATAGGCTTTGAAGTTTATCAGCGTATAAAGCAGAACCCGCCGATTAATGAAATGATAACCCATGAACTGCGTTAGAAGAAGGCGTTAAACGAAACCGGATGAAGAACGCCAGAATATATTGATGTTAAAACAAAATGAAACCATAGTGGCGATAAGATCGGTGAAAGTCCCAGTTGCAAGAAGAACCAGATAAATATCTTAAGGCCCAGGTGAATGGCAATAGCGTAACGCGTAATATAATACCAGCTGAATATATAAATAATCAGAATGAATGTTGCATAATGCAAAATTAGCTGTAACGGTAGCCCAACAAATCTTTATATGAAGGGATGACATAAACACCCAGCCCACTGAATCCCGTTGAAATCACCAGTAATATTTTCCTCGCTTAGACCTGAATTAAATAAAACAGATTCTGGATAGCGGGGCCAAATCACTTTTGATTTATTTTAAAATAAAGAGTAACAATTGATCAAATCAATATCTGGCACTAATAACCTTTAGAGGCAATACACCGACCTTTTTAATGATGTATCAAATTTTCCGGAATTTTCTAATTGTTTTTTTTCCACCGTCCGGGGTTATTCACTATAATCACAAGCTTAGGATTCCGGTTAATCCATAATAGACTTAGAAGCCGTAACAAATGTTTTCGTTAATATATTATTAACTGATAAAAAATAGCCTCCAGCGATAAAAAAGATTTTCTTAAGATCATTTCACATCCACCAGGATTGTGTTGGTCCCCAGGAGGTCGCTAAAGATGCCATCGCCACTCTGGTGACCTTTAAGTTGTGTGATTTTGGTTAAATAAGAATTTAGAGGGTAACCACAACCCGTCAACCTCCAGATTCAGTTTAGGGTCTCAAGAGAGAGGCCTCTCTTTGTGCCAATTGCCGCGACCAGAATATTAGGTTGGGTTATGAAAGTGCGTTTGGTCGCTGATATTATTCAGGCAACCACTGAAAGGATGACAGGGAATTCATTTTCTCACTGGCTATGGAGCGTCAAACGGCTAAACAGACTTAATCATGGTGCATACCACCGCCTTCATAGAAGATAGAGAACCTTTGACATTCTGGAAAATTGGTTTATAAGAAGGATCTAAAGATAAAGGAATTTAAGACCCTAAATCAGAAAAGAATTAGTAGAGGTCAAATAGTAGAGGAGAAATTAAGGTTTCAAATTAGAAATGAGGAAAAAACATATAAATGATAATTAGTTAAACAGAAAGTTATTAACATATCATTTAGTAATATTCCTGTTGTATCCAGGCATTTAGCATAAACATAATGATAAAGGTAACAAAGAAGAAAACAATGATAATTTTAGAATATCACCTAATAGTCACACAGAACTTTGGTATGAGCAAGTCACTACTTTGATCCCAAATGCTATCAAGTCGAGATACAAAAGTTTGAAGTCCAAGAAGAAATGAAATAATAATCCTGATCACATTCCACCAAAAAAAATAATTCAAAGAGTTAAAAGTATTATACAAATTCAACTAATATCTTGAAAATTATAACATTATTACAAATATCTCCAACTGCTATGGTAAATAGAACTTTGGTATAGCGATACAATTTAAAACTAAAGGCATCTATTTTGCACCATTTTTTATTGACAGTAAGAAGGCAGAGTATAGAATTTAATATGATCTCAACCTAGTTGATGATGAGGCATCCAGCCAATAACCGTCTTCTTCTTTTGTACTCAAGAATTTAAACCTAAATTAAATGGTAATTTTGTATTTCACAATCCAATATATTTGTCAAAAGAAAGATTTTATAAGATAACATGTTTTCGAGATAAACTTCCTCAAGCTTCTAAAATGTTCACTTATCTATGAATGAAATTTAAAGATGGGAAACAGCTGAAGGTCCAAAAATATGTTGTAAATATGTGCATTTATATCCATTCAATACCTGGTGAAAAAGTGATGTTTTTGTAGATGGTGGTATTAGTAATGTTCAACCTCCTTCAGCTTTGTAATGGTGGTAATAATTACTTAATAACAATCCTCCTTCTGGTAAATCCATATATGAACAAGAATTTTCTAGAAACTTAGCTTCAACATTGTTTAATATCAACCCAATGATAAATAAAAGTGAGTAGGTTTTGTATTTGACATCTTAGGAACGATAACCTCCTTTCATATTTCTAAAATTAACTTGTATTAATAATAACAGTATTCTTCAAATCGAGACTTAAACGAGAAATTTCCAAAATCATCCTTCGCTTCCTGCTTTTTCATTTTTTTAACTTTTTTGTTCTTTTTAACTGTTTTTTTTGATGACAATTTCATTGTTGGTAGCATTTTCATCTCTATCACCACTTAACGCCTTCATATTTACTTTTACTTTTAAATTAATCAGTTTCCATACTTTTCACTTTTAACTGTCTTTAAGAATTTTCATCATCTCAATCTTCTTTATCTCCATTGATTTTCTTGATATTTTATTCATTGATACTTTTGAACTTTAGCTTAAAAGGTTAATATTTTAAATAAAAATCATTTTAACGTGAAATTTAGAAAATAATTTTTTCTTCTTCAATTCGCTTTGTTTTCTTTTATCCCTCTTCACGAATCTGTGAGAGTTTATTAATCCTCATTTCTCTTTAGAATCCATATCTTTAATTTCCAAAATTCCTCATGGCCATGTATATATAGCAAAGGTGGGCTTGATGAATAAAAACAAGGTTGATCCCAATTAAAAAGAATCTTCAAAACCTTCAAGAACGCTCTGGGATGCCTTGATCCGCTATTTATTCAAATTCGGTTTCGAAAATTTTCTTTATCTTCATGAATAATAATCATTTGATAGTCCTCTGAATCATCATTAATAACCATGATATCATAGTTTTATTTTTACACTGTAAATTTGTGAACCAACCATAATCCTGTTATAATAAAGATCATACCTTCAATACTTTTCTTCGTTACGTCACCCAATTTCTTCTCCGTTGTAGGACTCTCTTCTGACTTGTGATAGTAAGTAAAATACAACGTTATTTGAGCTCTTCTAACTCCCCGTTTTGTCTTTTGTCACATAAATTGATTGAGTCTTACAAATTTCAATTCTGACTAAGTCACCAAACCCATCCCAGTTCTTTAGAATTTCCTGCTGAATGCCAATATTAACTTTGCTTGTATCATCGAATTTGAAGGCCATACATCATGATGGCTTCACCTTGATATTATTCATAGGTAATTTTTTATAAGACATCCGATCCTCTAGTTAATTCTTTAAACTTTTTAACTCTTCAATTCAATCTATTGGCATTTTGTTCATGTAGATTTAGCATTTCATCTGAGTTGATTTCATTTGTCTTTTCAAGATTTTCATTCATCTTGAAAAGAATCAAGAATATCGATTACTTCTCAAAGATACCCTCTTCATTGTTTCTGCTTCATTCTTGAGTTAATTTCATCAACAGTTTAGCTTGTTGTTGTGAAGATCCAGCTATTAAATGTAGTGGAAGAAGTCATCGAGAATCATAACAGCTGTCTTTTTGGGGAAGCAATTTTTCTCCGGGAAGTTTACAAATCGTCATAATGATAAAAGGGATGACCATAGGATCAATGGTCTGCCATCTGCTTCCTTTCTTCGATAAGTTTGTCCAGTATCTGTATTTTACTTTAACTTAGCCGCTTAACTTAGCGACATTGAAGTCATCATTTTCATCTTTTTCCTTTCCTGCCTCCCAGATGATTTTGTTTGAGGATGTTCATTTTGAGAAGGTTGAGTTGTTTCCATACTGCTATATCCTCATTTTTTCTTTTTTCACCAATGTTTTCCAAGTGTTTTGATGATGGCGTGAAAGACCAGACTTCACCCTATATTGTCTTTTAAGGCTTTAATCCCAGATCTCAAAATATAATGAAGCTTATGCATCTTCATTTCAGATCTTCACATATTAGAGACAGTGTTTCTTTAAAGTTTATGAGCACCATAGATTTTGTTATAACCAGAATACAATGATTCCAGGTTTTCCGCAAAATCTCATTTTGATCCTGACCATGATTTTGTTTGTAGTTATCAAGATCAAATTATTATAGTTAGTGTCCAGTTTTCTGGAACTGCGCTCTGTAGCCTAATACCATATTAACTAATTTTTTTACCGTGATATCCAAATCATTTTATGAGAACTGTTTTTGATTACCTATTGCTTCAAAGAACTCATAAAACTTCAAGATTTCTTCATTATTTAATTTGACCCATCATACTTTCCTGAATACCCAAAATCCTTTTCCCCACCAATGTGATAAATAGAAGCTTCCCCACATTTGTCGTTTCTTTCCATCATCCGGTATCAGTCATTGAGTTTTCCGTCCATCAACAATGATAATTAATAGCCAGATTTGTCCTGCAAACTGTTGGGTATCTCGAAGACAAGTCTTCCAACATCTACTGTCACTCTTCCTTTTATTTGTTGTAAATTAACTTTAGCCTTTACGAAAAGATCTGAATCCTGCTCGCCATCTGGCGTCTTCATTATTATTTTAAAGACCTCATTGATTCAGCCCCACAAGAATTAGTGTTGCCTTGTTTACCTGAGATTCAATAGTTATGTTGGCAACCATCTGTTGATTGCGAAAATTTTCATCAGCGGTTTTATTTTACGTATAAAGGCGTTAATTTCATTTTACCCTTTAATGCTGTCTTGGAAGATCCCTGTGATCACAGTTCATGTAAACTTTCAAATTATATTCAATAGTTGATTTGTCGCTTCCTTTCGATCTCCTGATTGGAAAAGAATGGCCCAACTTGACGAAGTTTTAATTGGTCTTCTGGAATGCCATGAAATTGATTGAATCAATTAGAGAGCGTTCCATACCCCAGAATAGTGATCTCGATGATGATGTTTGATAACTTGTATGAAACAAGTTTGTCCCAAAACTCAATTGATATTTTCTATACAAATACCAACAACAAGTTTGTTTGGCCTAGAATCGCAATATCTTTCATTTCTTCACTTTTCTATCATTTGCCCAAGAAACATGAATAATGATGTAAAATAACTGCACCTCCAATAACCAAGTTAAAATTTTTCTTACAGATGTCTGGGGTGGGACATGTAGACAGAGGGTTTTTCCCTCTATGTTCAGTTTTTGGGGCACTTGTGCCATTCATTAAAGTAGAAAAATGAAAAGTAGATACATCAACACTTTCTGCTGTGGGTTCTGTCAACGGAGAGGTGAACATCGTTGGTATATTTTATTAATTATTAATATATATATATAATAGTTATTATTCTAGTGGCATGATCAAAGACTTATGTTTTCGCTGGCGGGGGGATACCTTGAGGCTATATTTAAAGCCCAAAGCATCTCATTGTAATCATCTCTGTCCATCTTTTCATCATTAATAATATATATTTATCAGCTACTGCTGCACTCTATCAAAGGTCGTATTGACGTTTTTGATCTTGTGATCACTAGAATTAAGGAATCAAAGGAACGGCACTGTGTGACTTACCTTCAACCCCTTCTCGCTTCTCTCACTCCCACTCGCCTTTTGCTCACAAAACCCCGTATTTCAACTCCTCACGTAAAATAAATAAATAGATAAATAATTTTTTTTTATAAAAACTACCTCCCTTTCACACTTAATTTCCTCCTCCTGCCTACACACGGATCGCCCCCCCTCACATTCTCATCCTCTCTTCTCTATCTCTCACATACCTGCCACGTAATTTAAAAGACAACCCAACCCATAGTAAGCTACAATCTTATTAAATTCATATGTCAACAGAATCGACAGGTATTGCCATAGAAGTAAATTAACAATACAATAGTATGCTATATACATTGGGCCAGATAGATGATAAACAACTTCATAATTTTTGAATAGTTGTCGCTTCGCTTCATATAAATCTGGACGACTATCATATAATTTGTTTTATATATTAAAAACGCAAGCACAACAAATAATTTATTTATAGTCATAAAACAGTACCGCTTACACTTCCGCTTCATAATTTCAGGTTCTACGGTCTTCTTCTCCATCGAATATACCCTACAAAGATGCGCTTCCTCCATAACTAAATAATTAAAAATTATTATTAATTAATTAATAATATTAATTAATTAATTAATTAAATATTAATTAATAATTTTAAAGAAAGAGAAAAGAAAACTCAAAAGAGTATTTACCTCGATCGTACTAGAGTCTTTATCTATAAGTGACACTTGACTGGATTGTAAGCTTTAAAGGTGTTAAAACGGCGAGTTTTTACCCACAGAAGCCGGTCTGTGGGACTCTAAGAGCATCAAGAAAATCCATTCTCGCTAGATCCTCATGAAGACATGTATGTTATAACAAGGAAAGTGTCTATCCTCGTAATTTGTTCAAACATATGAAGCTGTTGGAGGTTATTAACGAAGGTGGGAATCGTTATATCCAAAGCTACTTGGAGTATAACAAATTTAAGCCGCTGAGGCTCTCTGCTGGAAGCAGAGTATGTTAAGAATGCCATTTGATGAGGAAGTTGTTAATGTAGCATAAATTGCCTCCGTAACTTAACTCTAAATCTTAAAAGGAATCACAAAAACTACCGTATCAAGGAATGGTCAAACAAGAAAAGTATCTGAAAGATCTACCCATAAAAGTGTCTTCCAATAGGAAAATCAAACGCTCCAATAGAAGTCAAGAGCATCTCAACTTCCGCCGATATCAGATCTTTCACCGCTCCACATCACCAACAACAGATGGACTACAAATATACTTCACGATCTTTTAAAGTGGGACGTAAGAGCTCATCGCTGAGAAAACTCGTATATTCGTCAACATTGTCTGTCGATTATTACGTATGCTTTGAGGACAAAGCATCTTTAAGAGAGGGCAATGTTATGAATATTTTATTAATTATTATTAGATATAGTTATATTAGGTTACACTGTATAAATATCAAAGATCATACACAAGGGACACCTTGGATATATTTAAAGCCCAGCATCCCTCATTGTAATCATCTCTTATCTCATCTTTTCATCATTAATAATATATATTTATCGCCTTTACTCGCAGTTTTACACTCCAAATACTATCAAGAATGAAACCAAAGATAATCAAATTTCACCGAAGGCGTTGACCTAGAAAAGGTGGACAAGAATCCCAAGATGGATTCATCGTTGTGCTCATCGCTGAAATACCCAAGTATGAAGGAGAGCATGAGATTACATGTCTTGACCTTCAGAAATTTGCGCTGAATATGAAGGATTTAACTTGGGGAATTCTACATGCAAGAGGTACAAAAGTATAAGAAATCATGAACCTTTTAGGAGAATCTAGGCCAATGTATAGCTTGGTAGGGGCCTCAATGTATAAAGTAATTCTTGGAATCAAGTTGAAGTCAACATTTGGTTAATTGATTCTGGCAGTTGATGGTAAAAAGGACTCTTTATTTGTGGCTTGCAATGGCTCTTTGCTCAGGAATATAGTACTACCGACACAATCTAATAATTTCGACAAGGGTGAGTCACTGACGACATATTTGGGCAAACATTGGATTCCCAAATATGAATCTTTCTTGATCATCTAAAGACTTCTAAAGCACTAGTTATGGATATCTAACATATTGAATTCAACTATGGGATCAACTATTTTGTAATCAATATCACTTAAGGGAATGTGTTCAATATCAATAACTCGGGGGTTGTAATGGATTGACAACAATCGTATTGAGTCATGGCAGGAGTAGGTTTAGGAGCTTTAGAACCTTCAGGCTTGCTTGCACTCTATTTTTTATGGATTTTGATATGTTTCCTCGCAAGTTTAGACAACAGTAGGTAATTTTACTATAGCAGAGGTTTAATCGGGCAACTTTGGCAAAGTATAGTCTTTTCTTAAGGCTTTCCGTTCAATTAGGCCTATCAAAGGGTTTTTAGAGGCTTTAGAATTGGTTTAAAACATAAAATAGGTTTTCCGAGTATCGTTAATGGAAATAGGTTGGAAACTCTTTAAGAGGATCACAGGGTTTGTGTGGTACCCGCAGGCTTTCGGCTTATCTCGAGAGCTTGAAAATTGTGTAAACTTCTTAAATTTCTTCTAAATGGTGCGCAATTATGAAACTGGTTTTTGGGAAAAATTTGCCAGAGTTTGGCCTCGTTTTTTGGGACTTTTAGGCGCTTTTAATCGATTTTAAAACTCAAACTCGTTTGTTCCGTAAAAAGGTCTTTAAATTGATTTCAGGTTCGCTTTTTCAAGAAAAATACCGTCGTAATGCAAGTATTGGCTTCTAGAAAGGTTTTTGAGGTTCTTTGTTGAGTTGAAGGCTTCACGAATTATTTGGAGTGACACGCAGCCTCCCTCATGTTGTATCTTTAGAGGTTTATCGGGTAAATATTGGAGGTTTCCGAGCATGAAAAATGGTGAAAATAGTTTCAACATGGTTTCTTACAAATGGGAACTTTACAAAGGTATTAGGTTTAAAGCGTAGGAAAAATTGATGAATGAAATGTTTAAAAGGTTTATTATGTACCCTGTGTGTATTAATCACATTGAATGCAGTCGCATCAAAGTGATAGCGTCGTGAGTTTGAATGGATTAAAACCGAGAGTGGCTATCACAAGCACAAGTGGTAATTTTTTTTTGGCTTAACCCACGCGATCGAATAGAAAGAGGGCATGTGGAGGAGAGAAGTTCTGTAAACAACTCTATTTCGCGCGCTTGGCATTTGGGCGATCATGCTTCTATTATGCGGATATAAATGTCGACCGTCGGATTTGGAAGTTGAAAGCGAAGGGTCGAGATAATTCAAGAGTTGCGTCGAAATGGGAGGGGTCAATTATTTGAGCGGAAAAAGGTCTTAAGTTTATCAATGTTTTTTTTTTTAATAAAGTTTGCTTTTTGGCTTTATTAAAATGGGTTGATAAGTTTGAACTTTTATGAATAAATATTGCTTAATTCAAAGACCTTGGGTTATACAAATATAGGCGTAGATAATGTTTTTCTTTTAAAACATTTGTAAAAATTAAGTTAAAACAAAGTAAGCAACATTTGGTATTATATAGTTTAAATATTTTGAATAGTTTAAAAACTATAAAAGGTATTTAATTAATGATAAGTTTAGACCAAAGGGTTGGGTAGGCTAGGTTTTATTTTATGCACGTGGGGATAAATAACTATGGTCTAAACTTTATAATAGTGGGTTTTTTGGGGAAGGTCTAGTTATAGGCATTAATATCTACGTAGGTGTAATTTTTAGGGTTTTAATAAAAATAAGTAAAAATTTAATATGAAAAAGGGAAACAAAACATATATTATCTCTAAGTTTAAAAGTAAAAATAAAGTATTGCCTATTTTAATACGTACTTCACTAATACTTAGGATAAATGTAATTTGAGGGTTTTATGAATGTTTTTGAAAATAAAAGGTGAAGTTAATTATTTGGGGTTTATATTTACTATGAATGTGTTTACTAGGAAAGGGGTTTTAATGTATGAATGAAGGGTAAATGATGATAAATGTGGGTTTAACATAAGAACTCAATATTTTTAAATCAGCTAGTCATCGAGCTCTCGGGTCTAGTCCCAACAAAGTCAGAGAAATGTCCCGAGTCCGTTGAATTATAGCTTAGAATACTAAATACTTATATGGGAGGGTAAATTAGTGATTTTTCCCGATGAGGTCTTATTACATGCTTGCTCCACTCGCTTTCTACCTACCCAACTTTATTTCTAACATTTTTTCTTCATTTTGTAGTATTTAGGCTTGCAACCTTTAAAACATTTTCTTTCAAAGCATAAAAATATCTAGATCTACCTTATTTCATCTCGAGCGCTTAGATTAAACCTGAGCTCCCCTATTATTCTCTACCTATCTACCGATTTGTCAAGTTTAAAACCGTTTGAAAAATCTTTATTCTCTATCTAAAACATGAAATTGAACACATGAAAAGTTAAGATTAAACTCATGAACTGATCATGGATTATGGAATTTATCGTACACTCGCACATAATCATTATTCTTGTAGTAAAAGTAAAAGTAGTGGAATTTGGACTTGCTCACTTTCAGCCTTATTTTTATCTCTTTTTCTCTTTTGGGGTCTACATTTTTCTAAGTCCTTTGATCTTTATTTTATGACTTTTACCCTCTTTTTTCATTTTTTATTATTTATTATTTTCAAAATATGGGAAAACAACTTGCAAAAAGCAAGGTATGTACATATTTACAAGACTATCAAAGTCAATTCAAAATTTATGAAACCCTATTATTATAGGACCCTAACAAACCCTACATACCTTTTAAGGTATACTTCCTTTTGAAATTGGATTTGTATGTGGGAATGATGAGTGTGACTAAAATAAACTTGGGAAGGCTAGACTCGTAATTCTATCATAACCAAATTGAAAATGTGCAAGAGTATCGTACACCACATACTAGCACCAAACAACTAAATGATATACCCGCAAAGATAACATTTGGGAGGATGTAGAAGGAAACACAACAATCAAATAAATAAAGGGCTCATTGTTGTGTTGTGTAAAAGGAGAAAAAAACATTGGCACATGCAATAACCAACCATACTACCAATACAATGATATGCAATAACCAATGAATCGACAACAAGAGATGAAATGAAATGATGTAAATATATAGACGAACCTTCATAGTTTCCGCAAAGCGCCAACGTTGGTGAGAAGTTGTCGAGGTAGGGTAGAAAATGGTCCGTAGACCCTCGGAAACACTATTGAAAATCTGCCACCCTAAAGTGAAATCCCCGTGTTTATAAAGAAAATCATGACCTAAAGACTGCCATGTAACAACCGTGGTGAAAATTTCATGTAATAAAAGGTAATAAAGGCAAAATAATAACCACATTCATGGGACACTTATTCCAAGTCGAACGTTGGGAAAATTTCCTAGTTTGGGTGTTCATTTGGTTTATTATGGCGAGAGAAATTGAGAAGGAAATCGGTAGCGTTTTGGTAAGGAAAATGACATATTTGGTAATTTATTTATGTAGAGGGCAATGGAAATTAGGAAAAAGGTAAGGTGAAAGGTTAGAGGTTGCATGTGAAGAGGAAATGAAGGAAAATAATAGAAAAAATGAAGAAAATAGAGGCCTAATTTATAAAAAGGCTTTCGAGGATCGCTAGTACCCTTGCTGTGTCTCCGTTTCGGGAGCTCTCTCTCAAACTCTCTTGGACACTTAAGATTTTTCTTGGAACACTTCAGCATTGGATCAAGAAAGGCAAGGAAGTCAAAGAGGAAGCAAGATAAAGCAGGGAAGAGCGCGATCAAGGCAACCTACAACGAGATTATTTTCGGTGTATCGATTTGCATGTGTGGTTTCCTTGTTAGATTTGGCATGCATGGTTATGCATGTGTGTTCTTGGTTCTAATTTTGTCATTGGCATTTTTCTAGGTGTGACAAAGAAAGTTTTTTAACCTATCCTTGCCATTTCTGGATACCCATGGTGTGATGGGGTTCATGTTTTGGTTGTGGAAACACGTACGGATTCGAAACCGAGTGAGGTGGATCTCTCAATCGGAAGAACACATGGCCTAGTAATTCCCGAACCGGGACCGTGGATTGTGGTAAATCCACCGGCCTAGTAACTAATGAATCAGACCGTGTGTTGTAGTAAAGCTGTGTATTGTGTGCCTGTGGGCCTAGGAATCCTCGAACTATGAATGGTAGGATATAAGGAAAATCCTCTAGAGGTGTGTACTCTCCATCAAGCCTAGGAATCTCGAGATGGAATATACGGTAAATCCGGAGGGTGGAGACCACAGGGGCCCAGTGACCCAGCGTGGGATTGTGGTTATCTATAGACTAGGAGACAAGAAAATTCCTTGTGTGTAGGTGGAGAACATGGGGGCATCCATGCTTATTTTGCCTAGTTAATTACAGTGGAGATTATTGTAAATCTTGGTATTACATATGCAAAAAGTGTTTATTGTTTTGGCCTAGTTATCTAGTGAGGATTGCGATGAAGTCGATTTTCTATTAATGAGGTGAGGGTTTATCCTGAAGCCCCCGCGCGGTTGGTTCTTTTGCTTTGGTCCACATCATGCCGGAATACACAAGGGTGATTGCTTGAAGTGATATTTGGCTCAACTAATCTAAAGGTCGGTGGAATGCAGGAGTCCCACACCAAGTTGGATTTTGTATTCATTATCAAGTTCTTTCCTAGTAATTTATGTGTAAATGTATTGGATTTTATGTATATCATTTTATATTGTTGTATCTTCATATTTCTACTATTTATATGTCTACAGAATGTCGAGGAAAGTGAAATGTATGGTTCTCATCATGTTTTGATTTGTAAATGAATGAGCAATGAATATATGACCTAATAGATGATACCGCAGCTAATGATATAAGGGAACAATGGCCGAGCTAACTTCGTATGTTATGAGACCCCTATGCCCATCTATTTGCTTAAAACCCAGATTACATATTTGTGGGACATGTTTCATGGACAAATGTCTACTGCGGCTAGTAGGCCCAGTCAAGTTTTTATTCAAGCCATTTCATTTACACGTTATTACATAGTTATATTTTTATTCAAGGAAGTATCGTGTTTCTGGGAAGGACTCAAGCCTGGGCCGAAAAATGGGCACGAAAATTGGGGGTCATGTGCTCGTGTAACTACCTGAAAAACCTCACGACCGGCGTTGCCCATATCATGGAGCGAATGGGGAATTGATGCACTAAAAGGTCACTTTGTCTCAAAGGCTAGCCTCCTGAAGGTTTTGGATGGCTTCGGGTGTCCTAGTTCAAGTGAAGGCATGTAGTTGTGTGGTGTCGCTTCCACTTCCTTAAGGTGATCTAGGAGGCTAATCATATCACAGGCTTCATCGCATGTTTACCCCGCTGGTCACTTACTTGCAGATGTGGGAAGAGGGTGGCCGTCGAGGCGGGTATCAAAGCATGGTTCACCCCTTGGAATGGATGTGCGGTGTGTTTTGGTCATGTGTTTATGTCGGTTGCACATGTGTTACTAATCCTTGTGGTTTATACAATTGAAGTATACAGGTTATTTTAAGTGTTGTAGTGATGTCCCCATGTGAAAGTCGATGGTGTTATCATGAAATGTGTCATCGTGAGTATGATTGGTTATGCATTGCTGGTGCATGTCAAGTGTTACATATTGTTAATGTAAATTGGTATGGTTGTTGTTGTCATGCATGTAGGTCATGGTATGTATTTGATATGGTTGCATTATGATTAATAATAATGTTGTTTATATGTTGTTTTATCTATATGCTATATAATAACATGTTGCTATGATTATGTCATACATGTATTTATAACTATGGGTTGATTCTGGTGCAGGAGATATCCCTCCCCCAATGATGCTAAGATGCATATGTTTGTTTATGGATTTGTTTAGCTAGCAGAGCAGTTTGCATGGGAAAGAAATCAAGACGGACTAGCAAGATGGTAGACCAAAGATTATCCATATGAATCGATGAGAAACATGGTGTTGGGCACTTTCCACGAGTTAAGATATATTGAGTGGTTTGAAGGAATAAATAAGTTATTGCAAAGCAAATAATGACAAGAACTGCGTACAGGGAAAAACAAGCAAGTCAATGCAATAATCCTTCGCAGTTTGTCATAATTGCAACATAGGATTCCTATCACCATGGCAGAGGAAAAACTAATAGGGAATATTTAGCAGTCTAATAATGGCAACAGTAGGTCGAATAGAGACACAATTAGAGATGACAGTTACATATCCTAAAAGGAGAGGTGGTGTGATGGATAATAGGTACTACTATGCTTCCGGTTCTCACAGCATTATGATCATTATCGTTATCATCCTTAAGAGGAGTGAGGGGATACTTTATGAATGAATTTAAGAAAGAAACGTCGCCTAATTTTGATGCATATTTGAAGAAGCCGGAAGATGCAGCCTTGGATAATTGGGATGAAGAAGTTCTTTGAGTTGCATAATTACACATATAATATGAAGTCCAAAGTAGCTAGCTTCAACCTAGATGGGCTCTTCCCCGGATATCGCCCTCACATCCGTGCTCATGATATTTGTACTACTACTTTGATAATTTCTTGATGATCTAAGATAAAAGAATATCAAAAGAAATTTAATACACATAAGAATACAAGTAATTACTTCTAAGTATAAGAAAATAGTCAGTTTTCTTATTTTCTAACAACTTGCCTGCACATCAAAAATTAGTAAGCAACCTCTCTTTTCACCATTCTACAATCCCATTCTTAATAGAGACTAAATTCTTTCACCTAGTTTTATCCTCTGATTTCAGAAAGAGCGCAATCAATGTATCTTCCACAACCCTCAGACTCAACCTCTCTTTGGAACACCTTTCTGTGAATATCAAAGAAACCATCTTGATCTCCACCTATCATCCTGAATAAAATTCCATGACTCTAAGTTGCCTATTCTCATTGCTCTCAATCTATCCTCTTCCCTACCCAAATCCCTCCCCTCTCTTCATCGAATCCCTCCTCCCCTTTTCACTAGTCTTCCCCTCATAATTTTGTCAAACTAAACTTCAATTGTGCTCGAAGGAAACCCTCGTCTCACAGAGTTATGGGGGATTCTTTCACTAAAAAACATGAGACATTGAGCCATCTATACTTTTGCTTACATTGGCCACAATTGTAACAATGAAAATCAAAGCTCTTGAACAAGTGATAATTTCCTCCGCCCCCAATTTCTCTTTCGTAATTCTCAAAATGTGATTCTCATCTTGTTATTTCTCCAATTACTAAGCTCCTTATGTATCCTCCTATCTCAAAATTTCCAAAAAGATGGAGACTCGAAAGCTCCGTGAATCTCTACCTAAATAACTCCTTCCTAGAATCCATACGTCATTCCCCGACATATCCATGTAGATCAACTAATTTATTTGCAAATTTATTAGACAACAAAGGTTGTGCTATACTCTTATGTTCAACCATTTTTCTTAGCCTCTTCCCCTTTCCTAATTAAAATGGGAATGCCAAGAAACAACACTTCAACATATAAGTACCCTAGTACCATAACGTAAGTGGCAAGCAATAAAATAAATAGAGTTATCCGTGAAGGGCAATGGTGAAAGCACTTGACTTTCGCCAGACCCCACCAGATCAAACCCCCGTGGAGACATACGCCCGTCGTGTCTTGGCTAGAAGAGAAGCACCATAGTGACGCCCTGCCGAAGAGGCATAAGTTACTTGCTATCAGGTGCGCTGGCAAGCCGTTGCACCTAGCCTAGGTTTATATATGCCCATGGATTTGAACCCGGCTCTCACAGCAACTTCTCACCATGGCCGATTGTCCTAGATCTAAAAAAATAAAATAAATAAATAGAGTTGCGTATTGTTATGTTTTCTTACTTTCATGCCTGCTTAGCATAGACTTTGGTACCAATAAGGCTACTATTTTTGTATCTTGCTGTTGGTCTCCCTTTGAGTTGGGCAACAAATGGTTTTGTCTTAGTTTTCTATGAACTCTCAACTTTGAAAGTTCTTGATTCTCTATTTTGTTGCATGTGGTGTGGTTTCCAAGGTAGAAAGACAGATAATAATTTTACAAATTAATGCAATATTTCTTTGTCAATACAATATAAAAATAACTTGAAAAAAATCACAATATTTAAAATTAAATTATTTGATATAGATTTTTTAAATTATAAAATATTTAAAAAAATCTTATAACATATTTATAAATTAATTTTAATAGTTATTATTAAATAAAATTCAATTTAATTCTCCTAAACAACAATAATGTATATCAATGATTTACAAATAGGAATATTATAATGGATTTTATAAACCAATTATAATTTAATTTGTGTGAAAAAAATTCACTTTTTTTCATATTTATTTCCCGGTTATGATTCACTTTATTAAAATGAGAATTGGATTAAAATCCATTTTACAATGACGTAAGTAACGTTGAATAAAGATGTTACAAAATTGCAAACATTTACATATTACATAAAATTCACATTTCTTAATTTTATTAAACATTGTAGTTACCATGTTTAACATATTTGCAAAAGATTCCAACACTCATATACATCTACCCAAGTGAAGTGAACTAAAATAAACTGAATCAAAGTTATTGGGGTTTACTTTTAAGTTAAAACTAAAATTACATTATTTATTTATTATTACTGCTTTTAAAAGAGCCATGAACGTAAATGAAATCATATGACTTTTTAATAAACTATTAAAAACATATATATATATATATATATATATATATATATATATATATATATATATCATAATTAATAATAAAATATTTTATAAAATTTGAAAATAAATTTTATTTATAAAATAATAATAATATTAATAAAATTAAAATTATATAGAATTCTAAAAAAAAAAATATTCAATTTAAATTATATTAATTTAACTCATCATTTATATATATATATATATGATTCTTATTGATTATCAAAAAAATTACATTGTAAATTTTTCGAAACAAACTTTCATAAAATTTCCAAAAAATTGGTAAATCTTTGATTATCTTCAAGGTTTGGCAAAAGTATTATTAAAAACTACCACCATCCATAGCTAAACCGAGATTCCTTAGGGCCGTAGTTGCTTACAATGATTCTTCTTAATTACCAATCTACCAAAACTATAATAAGTATAGTATTACATATATTTCTCCAAAAACTAGCCCTTGTAAAACATTAATAACAACAATTACAAAAAAACACAATTTGTCACCCAAAGACCCATAAACCCAAATATTCAAGTGGACTTTTCACTTGGTAGATGATTACTAGTGATGTGGCGTAATAGTTTGCATGAGGAGCAGTTGAGATGGATTGTTGGCGACCATCGACACGTCATGGTGTTCATTAATTCAAGAACCGAATTAGGGAACACATAATGTTCCATTCGAGACTATCTTACCACTATATCATCCAATTATATTTGATGTCCATAGAATTCTCTTTATCCCCTCTTGGCTCGCAAACAACTTGTAATTGTCAATTTGCTTGTTTCCGATGACCATGCCGAGAAGAGTTTCAGCTGACAATGATGGGTGATGGAGGAATGAAGGCTTCTCTTGCTGAAATCTCGTGTTTTGAACCCATTTGAGATTGTTTCCACCAATCTCCAAGTTGGATAAATAAACATGATCCCAAACCGTTTTTCCACTAGATGAAGGATTTCTTGTCGGACCTCTAGGGGGCCGCCTCAAAGAAATTTGCAATTGATTCCCAACCAAATAAATGTCGTCCTCTTGATGAATATGTACGTTAGTGCTATCACCCCCGCAACTAGAAGACGTTGTCGCGAGCCATAAAACTTCAATTACGACCCGCAATTCAAACAAATAAGGATCATGGTGCAAGGACTCCATTATTATAGGCCAAGACTTTGGATATTTATATTCCAAATATGTCATAGACGTTAAAGGAAAGACATCATGGACAATGATATGAGTTCGAGGAAAAGACTTAAAACCCCCAAACTTGTGTAGAGATGAAATTTCCAAAGGACCCCAACTTTTCGTGACACTCTATATGAAAAGCTAGATCACATAACTAGACATTGTATATTTCACCAAACACCGACTAACGACCCTATTAAACCAAATGGAGAAGGTACCTTGGTACCACACTCCATGCAATGCATTGACAAGCTGGAAAGATATTCCGACAGTGGTCCGACTTGTGTAGTCGTTGAGGTAAACCACCACCAACTTAAAAGACCAAACCGACCAGGAGAAGAGAACAAAGAACATTTTCCCCTATGCTTAATGAGAAATGTAACCATGGAGAAATGGTTAGATGAACAGCTACAAACTCTACAACAAAGAGATAAACTTTAGCTTAAGATGGCTATGACACAAACTTATTGTAAGAAGCCGAGTGAGGCACAAAATTATTGTACCTTTGCTCCAACCTAAGCACAAGTTGTAGGTCACAACCTAACACAATTGTTTCACCACCTTGCTTCCATGACCATGCAAACATATAAAGAGCCAAGGACATGAAGGATGGAGTGAGTGTGCAAATTGAGATAACAATCCACATGCTCTTCTGCCAAAGGGAGCCAAATGTTATGTGATATTATTTAATTCTATCCTTTCAAAGGTGATGGTGCTCCCAACCAATCTTCCGTATGATGGCCAATGGTGATGGTGTTCCCAACCAATCTTCCATACGATGGCCAACGCAGCAACATGGAGGCAAAAAAACATTTTACTACCCGAAGAATTAACGTACCTCACAAAACCACCTCCCACTTGTGCGTAATAAAGTCGAAATGACTAATTGAGGTGTAAAGCCTAGTGATCCCACGTCTTGTCGCGTGAAGGTAATGTGACTCCGTGTGTGGAGCATACCGCCACCCTCCTCACCAAACATTTTCCCCTCATGCTAATAATTATGATATCATCATTTATTTTCCTCCATAAAACCATTTGTTGGTGTACATGCACCTAGATTAGCTTTAGTTCAACTCTAGATATTGCATGTGATGTGCACTTGGCTTAGTTAGTTAACTTATTGCCGTATGCGAGGTGCACTTGGCTTAGTTAGTTAACTTACTCGCTTGCATGTGGTGCATGTGCACATTAGCTTAAAATAGAGCACACTTAGCCGCTAGCTTTAATTATCCATAGTTATTGCATGTACAACTAAGCTTAACTTAGTTGCTTTTATGTATTGATTCCAAAACAAATATTGTAGAAATAATTTCATTATTTTCTCTATTCTTGCTCACTCCTTCCTTCTCTTGCAATTTTGTTCATTGTTTTGCAAATCTAGATCTTTGTATCTCAAACTTTACATGGAATCAGATAAGGGGATTGTAAATGCGTGCACAAGCAATTTTTGTTTGCGGGTTCAAGATTGAAGCAACAACAAAGAATGGAGCCCAAATTGGAGTTTCCACAATCGGAAATTATTACTCCATATAATTACTCTCTAAATGGAAGCCAAATATTCTACTTCATCTCGAAGTAGAGGCTTATTTCGAGTAACCATGAAAACAGAAGTTGAACCAACATCTAAGAAGGAGAAAACAAGATATTTCAATCGCATGGACGAGGCCTTCTAATCCCTCTCCGTTTATCTTATTCCCGTAATTTCTATTTCATGTTGAATCCCAGTGTTCAACTCCAAATTAAGTATGTAAAACTTTAGAAAGGATTGTTTGGAAAACAATGATGAAATGCAAGGTCACATTCTCGAAAATGAGTTAAACTCATTAGATCTATGAAATTTTGAGAACATTCAAGATTTTTCAGAAGGTATAAAGCCTTGTTGCTTTAGCCGAAAGGATGCGGGATCGACAAATCCAAGCAAGAAAATCACTTGATTCTTTCCATTTTATCAAAACTTCTGTCCATGGTATGTAGTATTCGTCTCCTTACATTCCACTACGTAAGATCTCAGAATCGGGGTGCGCCTGAAGATGCTCCTCACCGGATTCTTTTATTCGCTCTTTAATGCATGAGCAAGATAAGCTCATAAAAATGGGCACACTTAAAAATTCTCTAAAGCGCATGCACTTACCGTGCATGCAAAAGGAAAGGCAAATTCCCAAATACCATCGAAAGGAAAAGGGAAGAAGGATCTTGATCCAAGAAAGGCAGAAATCCCAAACCCCGATGGATCATCCGGCTCAAAGGAAAGGAAAGGAACGAAAGGGCACCAATATGCAATTATTTCACTGTGTTTTCACCGAATCCGCATGCATGAAGAAGAACTATAGATCTTATGGCGTAGACACTCCAAGAACACAATCTTGGAGACCACATTCCCGAGAATGCCAAGAAGAAGTCTAGAGAAAAAGCACCGTATCCAAGAGGTAATGGGCATGCTTTGATTGCTCTTCATCTCCGCATCGCAAGAATGGATCATCGATTCAGAGCTTCACATCATATGGCTTCTTCAAAGAATCCTTTTCTTCTCTACATGCATACTGCACTCTATTCTCATAAGGGATACCCCGCAACAGCAAGAATCGGACAAGGGAGAGTGAAATTCAAAGATGGAAGTTTTGAGAATGTCTTGCAATATTCGGCTTTCGTGAATCTTATCTCAGTTGTATTAGATGACACACACAGAAGAAGGAAAGTGGACTTACCTGACCTTGTGAGTGAGCATTTATGACATGCAAACCAACTTAAGATTTCATCCGGCAAGGTAAATGATCAATCTTACCGTATACATTTTCTCGATTTTTTCCTCGCTAGATTCCATTTTGCTACCTATGCATGCACTTGAATTTCAGATATATGCAACATCTTATCAAGCAAGTGATGGTCAAAGTGATTGCCGACCATTGAATTTTCAAATGGTGTTTGTAATGGGATGTTTCGGAAAGAACGACAAGGCAAATTCGAGAAGGGGCATGCATGGAGAGCCTCTTCACCCTTTTGGAATGTTCACAAGTGGATATCATGACCACTGTCAGCAAGCTAATGAGAAAAGAAATATATGTGTTGTCATTTATAGACATTACACAAGATCACTGCCTACTTTCGAAATCCCTTTTCAAGCTCGAAGTTTTTTCAACATCCGAAGATTTTCAAAGCGCATGTGGAAAAAACCGCCTCCGGAAACGGCATCAAGATACTTCTATAGATATTGGGATCGAATATGTCAACAAATATATCAAGAATCTTTGTAATGAAGCAAAGGATACAGGCTTGCAGCATATAGTTCCTTACACTCCACAAAGAAATGGCGTGGCCGAAAGGAAGAATCGATCTTTGAAAGAGATGGGCTAATCGTATGCCGTACGGCAAGATTTTCCGTCGTAATTGTGGGTTGAAACTATCAATTGTGCCTCATAACCAGTAAATCTCCTCATAAATCTCATATCGAAAAACACCTTGAGGCTTTGGACTAGCATGCAACTTGAAGTCGATTTTATTTCCGCATTTTTGGATCTTGAGCATGGACCCGCATTCCTACAAGAAGACAAAGGCTTTGGAGCCTCAAAGTAAAGCATGCATGTTTGTTGGATATTCTCGATGAAGTAAAAGGGTACATATTGCTTGATATCAACACCGAAGAGCTCTTTATTGAAAGGAGTGTAAATTTTGACGAAGATATTTTGCATGCACTCAAATAATGAACCTGCCACTAAGTTTCCATCACCACTCATTGATGAGTATCCAGGGGAAAATTCAAACATTAGAATTCTCGATGAAGAAAATTATTTTCCGTGACGCCTGTTTGACCAAATTCTCGCCGCCTGTCGAACATCGAGATTGTACTTTCACATGTGTTCGAAAGATTTTCGACCACCTTCAACACAAAAATGGCGCAAAGACATGAGTGATATATTTGATGATCCCCGCTCTATACCTCCGTTTCTTGAGGAAGATCTCGCAAGCAATCTTAGCTATGGATCCATGCATGCCCATGCATGCTTATATGATGCATGCATCCTAATCCACAAACTTATGCATAACCGGGCATCCTAAATGGGAAGCCATGAATGAGGAATATAACTCTCTCATCGAGAACCAAACTTGGGATTTGGTTCCGCTACCTTCCGCCGTAAACTTGTGAGGTGCAAGTGGGTTTACCAAACCAAGCAAAGAAATGGCCAAGTTAGTCAATATAAGGCACAGCTTGGTAGCAAAAAAATTTCAGCAAGTACATGGTGTTGACTATGATGAGACTTTTGCCCAAAGGGCAAAAATGGATTCCATTCGACTAGCTCTCTCCATTGCGTAGCAAGAGGATGGGAGGTGTGATTACATGGATGTGAAGAATGTCTTTCTTCACTTATGATCTTGAGGAGGAAATCTACATGGAGTAGCCACAGGGATATATGCACAATTCATCTTGTATAAACTAGTTTAAGTTCTATACAGTCTTTAAGTGTGCACCTAGAGCATGGTATGCAAAGATGGATTCTTATTTGTTATCTAAAAATTTTGTACACTCATAAATCTCGATTCCAATGTTTATTTTTTTGAAGAAATCGACTCTCTGTTGATCATAGTACTCTACATAGATGATCTTTTGATAATGTAGTTTCGGCCTTCGTCATTACTAAGATTAAAACCGCATTGCATGGCGGTTTTCTATGACAGACATGGGCTTGCTAAATTTCTTCCTTGGACTAGAGATCAATCGCAGTGATTCTAGATTACCATTTCTCAACCAAACAACGCTAGAGATCTTTTGGCACGATTTCACATGAGTGACTACAAGCCAACAACCACACCTTTCTTATCGTGGATAAAGCTTGAGAATGGCAAAGACACACCATTGGTTGATTGCACATTGTACCGTCACTTTGTGGGAAGTCTTCTTTATCTCACTCACTCTCGTCCTAATCTCTCATATGCCATAGGAGCAGCTCGTATTACGGTGAGCCGATGAGTTACACTAGAACGCCGCAAAGTGCATCCTTCGATATGTCCAAAGGGGACACCCACCTATGGGATTCATTATGCATCCAATTGTTCTTTGAATCATTGGGTTCACAAACATTTAGATTGGGCTAGTGACAACATCGATCGCAAGTCCAATTTCGGTTATGTACTTAGTTTTGGATCCGGCCCAATTTTTTTGGTCAAGAAAGAAGCAAAGCCGGCCATTGATTTATCATCAAATAGAGGCCGAGTATATAGAGGAGCGCTAATGCCACTATTCAGCACATTTGGCGAAGCAACATTTCCTATCCGAGCTTGGGATCACTCATTGTCCAACTCGTCATATGGTGCGATAATCAAAGTACACTAAAGTTTTCGTAGAGATCCAAAGGTGGGCCGATAGTGGCCAAACACATTGAGATCCACATGCACTTCATTATAAAAACTCATTCATGATGGGATCATTGATATTTAGTATTGTCCTAGTTTTGCTAGCATCGCTAATATCTTCACCAAGACTTTCACCGAGCAAAAGTTTCGATTCCCGCGATATCGTCTCGGGTGAAGGACACGACTTCCTAGCAATTGTCTTTTCTCTACTTTTTCATTATATTTTGAGGGGGGGGGGTTCTTCCCACCGGGTTTTCCCTCTTTCCTCATTTTTATGCATTGTATATGTACCAAATGGACGTGTTGTCAGACTCATTCATTTTTCATCACACTCACCTAATTTATGCTTAAGTGGGGGTGGGTGTACATGCACCTGGATTAGCTTTAGTTCAAGTCTAGATATTGCATGTGATGTGCACTTAGCTTAGTTAGTTAATTTCATCGCTTGCATGCGATGTGCACTTGGCTTAGTTAGTTAACTTACCGTTTGCATGTGGTGCATGTGCACATTAGCAAAACATAAAGCACACTTAGTTTCGCTAGCTTTAACTATCCATAGTTATTGTACAACAACTAAGCTTAACTTAGTTGCTTTTGTGTATTGATTCCAAAACAATATTGTAGAATTAATTTCATTCTTTTCTCTATTCTTACTCACTCCTTCCTTCCCTTGCAAGTTTGTTCATTGTTTGTAATTCTAGATCTTTGTATCTCAAAATCTTACATTATTGTTTAACCACACTTTTCAACATGCTTCCTTAATCTTCTTCATCTAAAATTTGTCACAAAATTACCCACATCGTGGATTTCCTCTCGCCCGTTTTATTTGTTTATGTGTGTTAATTTTGGGACATCCTTCCTCCTAGCGATCATCAACCATGACTCATCACAAACTCCTGCCGTGCCTCCAAGCTAGCCCAATTCACCAAAGCGTCGAAAACCTTATTTCCTTCCCGCCATGGATTGAACATAATCTTTTTTTCCAACAAATATTTTATTTTTTTGACTACGCATCAATAGTGCCGCCAGAACTCGATTTTTCTCGTCATTGTCCTAGCATCAATGGTATATAGTTTTGTATGACTAACTATGAATTTGCTATTTGAAACAATCGAAACCCTTCACTAATGGCAATTTCTAAATGTTTCTCCAAATACTAAAAGAATTATGTGATATCGTTTGTTGTTATCCTCGCATAAAAGCATAAACATGAATTGTTTCGAAGTTCTCATCCCCGAGAATACCTACATAACCACATCCATTCTCCTTATTTCCCGGATGTGTTATCACCCAAAATTCTCAAAACATCATTGTGTCAACTCCGTTTTTGGTCATGATTTCAAGTAGGTCTAAAATTCATTTCAAGTCTTGGTAAAGGGTAGGTCATAGTTTCATAAGTTTTAAAGGTCATATTTTAAAGTTCAAATAAAGTCTTTTAGGTCCGTTCCATCATTAAAAAGTCATATTTTTCATTTAGGGGTCATTCCATTAGGGTTTCAAGCTGAAATTCTCGCAATTAGCCAAGAATCCACACTGCAAAGACCTCTAGTTCAAAAATGAGGAAATGCGCTACGAAAGTGTCGCTACTTTCGTAGTGCACTACGAAACCGCCGTAGCATCTTTTTCGCTCATGAAGAAAAACTATGTTTTATGGTTTTAGTAGTCAACTTACAAGGGGGTTTCTCGTTAAATCGAAAACTAATTTTTGAAAACAAGAAGAGGTTTTTCTTTCCTAAACATACTTGTAAATATAAAAACCTCTCGGCTTTCTTCAAATTCATTAGAAGTGGAGAAATTTGATAAATTAAAATGCGCTATGAAACCGCTCGTTACAAAATGTCCCGTACATGGCCGTTTAGTAGTGAAACTTCAAGTTCCGCTTCGGCCAAATGGAAAAGTGTTTTGGAATTCTAAGAGAATTTTCTCTTCATAAAATCTCCAGCTACAATAACCTATCTCACTTTTCTCACAAGTGTTACCGCTGAGATACAAGCCTTCCTTTTCGTTTCTCCTATTTTCGTAAAAACAAGCTCGTTTTTACATGTTTTTCAAAGATGGGCTTCAAAACAATGGGAGAAGTGTATTTAAAAAACCCAAGAGATGTTTTTGTCTGCCACGTAATGGCCTACAAAATCCTTTTTTCAGTTTCTCAAAATACATTATGGATGAGGAGATACAATCTCTCATTCTGCACACCTACATTTTTCGATAAAAACAAGTAAGGCAAAATGACCAATTCATAGACAAAAGGTGAAGACAAATTTTGATGAAGATCATGTTTTTGAGGTCGATACTATGTTTTTGAGATATTTACAATCCTCATAAGTTTTAAGAATCCCTGTTAGATAAATTTTGAAGATTGTTTTTAAAAATCTTCCCAGACAAAGAAGCCAGAAGGCCACGAAACTCGCGCTCGCACATTTACATATATAAATTTTGGGGAAGTTTCCGATGAGTTTTTGGTTTAAAATTGCTGGTGGAAGCATGGATATAACAGAAGGTTCTATTGAAGAAAGAAAGGAAAATATGATTGAGTAGTTAGCACCGAGCTACAAAATGCGCTACGAACAAGTTACTTTCGTAGCGCAGCTTATCTTCTACCTTTTTTACATCACTTTGGAAATATTTTTCTCCAAAGCCGGGAAGATTGAAATATTTATGGAAATTTTTAAAAATGACACAAAGAACCTGATCTATCAATGATCAAAGTACTTGAATATGAAACAATTAAAGTAAAGGGCTAAAAACAAAGAAACATGTTTCCTAATTTCTAGACAGCCATCATCACAGCAAGGTGAATTTAAGTGAATGGTCGCATCAAAATTCAAATTCATGGGATAGAAGGTGTCAAAGGCACAATTAGAGAAGGATAAGGTTGTTAGAGGCATATTCAAAAAATTTAGTCCTATTAGAATTAGGACTTTTCAAAAGCAGCTAGAGCCGTCATTTTGCAATTAATAGCATGTTTTATGGTTAGAATAGGTGTCAAAGCATGGGAATTTGAATTCTCTAGTGGAGGATGAAAGAATCCTATATTTTAAATGTTTTATATAGAGTTATAGAGGTCGAATTACAGGTTGGAGACTTTGGCAAAATTTGTTGCTTTATGTAATTGATCGTGATTAGTAATGCAAAGAGGTTTTCTTCGACGTAATTCGAGATTATCATGGGGTTTTAATGCTGTTTATTGATCTACCTATTATGTTTAACTACTTGTAGTAGAGCTCATTGCTATTACCTCGGGGACCATAACCCGGCGTTCCACTTCCTCTTTAGTAATGAGGTGATCGTGTTTTTCTCGTGTTTTATGAGTGAATTGCTTTTGAACTACTAGGCGTAGATTTCATTAATATTACTCAAAATTCATAACTCTATGCTCCGACTTCCTTTAATAATGAAATTATTGTGTTGACATATGTTCTTGAGTGAATTTTCTTTGTTTAAGACCCCTATTTGCCTCAGCCTTCCATGTCAAGAAACCTTGCTACCGAACCTACCGATTTGTTGACTCCATAAGCCCAATGGTAGTATTAGCCTTCATCTTTTCAACTCCAAATATACAAAAATCAATACTTAATTCATAGAGTTAGCCATCTATCTATATCTTTATTCCATATCATTAACCCTTGAGAGAGCCCTCTCAGCCGAGGAGGCTAAGCCTCGCTCAAAATATTGGTTTGAAATAGTTACACCTAGATTGACCATGATAAACTTCATCGTAGTCCTATTTTGGTGATAATAGGATGATCCTCCAAAACTTAACCGAGTGAAATCTCTTGGGGGCGGTTACAAAAACTTGATTGTTCTCGCTTTACATCCAATACTCTTAGCCAGGTTAGGGACTCACATTTAGGGGAAATATCGAGTCTCTTTAATATGTATGTTGCAGACTCATCCATTCGATCATCTTCCCAATTTGGTAAAGGTATGAGCATCGTTTCCATAATATTGTTGAGAATGTTTTCTTGAAGAAAAGACAATGGTATTTCTTTCCCTTGAAAAATTCTCGCATTTCTCTCCTTCCACAACAACCACCAAGTAAACCAAGAGCTAAAAACCATGCTCATGCAACCACCGGAATTTTTATACATAATTAAACTATCGATCCATCCATGACTTACTATTGGAGACACTAGGTAAGGTACATCTAAAAATATGTTCAAAAAATCCCATAAACTCCTTGTGAACGAGAAATATGAGGGCCCCCAAAGCCTTCCAAGCTCACGCAGTTAAAGAGTTTTCCCAAGCAATCGCCCAAAGGAACGTTGGAAATCTTGGGCCATCCCCTCTTTTCACAATTTCATCCATAAGGACTTTTTCTCACAAGTTTGAAATCTAGTTAGTAGGAGTAAGCTTTAGAGTAAAAGTCCCTATTGATTACCATCTCCAACGTAGGGGTGTCCCGCGTATTTGATACTTAATTCTATATTTTTCTATTTAAACTATGAAATTCCTTCCACCCGTGGATGGTCTCTCGCATTATTCAATTTGCCCATGTCCTCTCCACCGCCTAGAATTGGTTTTTTTGTAATCTTCCAAAATTCAAAGAACCCCAAAAGCCCCTCAAGTTTTCGTAAAAAAATTAACTCTTGTAGTTGCTAATTTCCATCCAAAGGTGGATATTGTTTCCATGAGTCCTCCTAGAAATTTGTTTTCTTCCCACTCTAACTTCCTAAAAACATATTTTCATATTAGTGTCTCGCCCTCTTGTGCCCAATTCCAAATGCCCGATCCATTGATCTTTCCTTCAAATAGCGCCTCATCCTTCGTACTCGCAGGTATGTAATTTCTAACACAACCGCATTTTATTCCAAAATTTTGACCCCCGTGTACCCACAACCACCATAACTTCATAGCATATGTTTAGCTTATAAGATGAGGATCTCTCAAGCCTAGGCCACCTCTTTCGTTTTGGTGTGACTAGTTTGTTCCAACCCACAAAGGTCCACTTGCCGATTTTGAGAAACTCTTCCCATAAAAAAAATAACTCCATATCTTCCCTTTCGTTGTCGACAAACTCGTACTTAGAATTGGCATCACCGATAACTAGTAATTGGGCATTTCTAAAATTGCTTAGTCAAAACCATACAACTAGGAAAATTAAGAGTCTTAAAGGCCCAATTGTTGACTTTATGTCGAGTGTGCTCTATAAGGTCTTCCCCAAGTGGTGACCATGTTATGATGCAACATTAAAGGTACTCTAAAATACTTCGAAGCTATATGACTCTACTAAAGCCTGTGGCTCGGGTTTAATATTAGTTGGAGGATCTTTCGGCAATTGAAGAAGAATATGTTGGATTTGTTATTGTTGATTTATGTACCTAAGGATTCCATAAAGACTTGTAAGAGTTTATCGATTCTTTTTGGCTCCCTCCATGTGGGTAGCCCAAATAATATGACATCATCAATAAATTATGGATGAGAGATTGGGTAGATCATTCCATATAGGTATGAGACCGTAGATAGCCCAATTCACATGCTTACTCAACATGCGACCAAGACTTTCTATCACTAGAATAAAAATAAAGTCGATAGTAGATCTCCTCGCCTCAAACCTCTAGATGGTTGGAAAATATAAGAGGGTGAACCATTTATCAAGATAGAAATAAACGCATATGTCATTAGAGACCCTACCCATGAAATCCATTGGTTTGAAAATCGATAAGCTCATAGAATATGGTATAAATATGTCGAGCTTAATCTATCGTATGCCTTGGTTAAATCAATCTTGATGATCATATCTCTGGTGTTTTTTCACCATAGTAAGTGGATCACTTATTGCACAACAATAAGGCCATCTAACACCGCTCCCCTACACAAAACATGTTTGGGTAGGAGATACAAGAAGAGGAAGAATTGGTTTCAATATATTCACTATTATAGAGGAAATAATTTTATACAACACAAATTTACATAGAGTAAAACCATCCGGACTCTCGTAATGTCCTCGCTTTTGAGCAAGTAATAGGAATGTGGCATTTAACGTCGAATGAATAGACCCAACCCATCTTGACTCTCAACTGTGGCATGGATTTCATTCCTACAATCTCCAACATGCCTAGAAAAATCTAACATAAACATGTCAAGTATTGGTGTCTTATTCTTTAACATATTCATTACCGCAAATTCTACTTCCCGCAAGATATTGGTCTCATTAATGCCATATTATGTTCCTAGTGATAATACTCTGTTATGTGTTCGTCATTCTTCTAATATTATTCAACATAGGAAGTGATGTGTTTACCTTATTTGTCATAAGGAAAAATACGAAAGAAAATATCTTTCAAATAAAACAAAAGTCCAAGAAAAATAAAAAGTAATACTCACCTAATTCGTGATAAAGAAACAAAACAAAAAAAAATGAAGACCCTAAAAGGTGATGTGCTCACTTAATTCGTGATTAAAAAAAAAAAAAAAAATTACATGTGTATTTTTTTGTATTTTGTTTTGTTTTTTTTTTTGGGGCTCTAGTGGTAAATCTCTATTGCTAAGGTCATTAGTTGAGGTTGAGGAGACTTCAACTATTGGGGTAACTAATATCATGGACCTCAACATAGAGTTGGAAGACTTCACGAAGACAATAACTTAAGTCAATATTCCATTAGTTCTTGTATAAAATTTTGGATGGCACAATGTACATGTATTTAATGAGAAACTTTACCTTGATAAGTGTTCAATGGCTTGGCTTATTAGGATTTTTGTGATCTCTCTCGAAAGCCATTTCTCGAATGAGAAGATACGTATGGAATGAGGAAAGGATAGTTATGATCATTTTATATTGTTTCATTTTGGTCATATGAGTTTTTTTTATGTTGTTTCATTTTAGTCCATGATAGGGTGTGGGTGGAGGAATATTTTTATGGAGTGTAGAGGTCTTGAGTCTTCCTTTTGAGCTAGGTCTCGATTCTTGTGATTTGGCTCGTGGACTTCACTAGTTCTCAAGTTGAGTTTAACTATAAAAGTAGTACAAAAACATAAAAGTGTAACACAAAGACTATAGAGAGTAAAATGGTGCTCCTACCTTCATGACATAAGGATAGAGAAGGTGTTGGTCTATCTAAGTTGACACTAGTTGGAAGATTCATGGGGAAGACATTAAATAGTGCAACATTGTTATCTTGGAATGACACTTAGCGGAAACTCCTCCTAGGTTATTTAGGTGTATGTTGTTCTATATGGTAGTGAGAGTTTAGTTAGGGTTTGAGTTTATATGTGGTTTGGATGTTAAGAATATCACCTCATTCATGGTTATAAGTGTCATATAATCTTGATCTAAACAATTGGCACCTAAATTTTGGACTGGCGAGAGCCCATCGTGTCTAACACTTACGTATCCTCCTTTTAAGTTTCCTTTGGATCTTTGGGGAAAATCCTCCTTAAAAGCAAACGCAAATTTCATCGAAACCTTCATGTATATGGAAGGTGATCAATCGTGAAACCTGCATAAGAAAATGGACCTTAAACAATCCATACATTTTGTTTTATGAGTTGGGAGCTAATCAGTAGACAACAAATTTCACAAGTTTTTTCTTTAGACCTTCGAATGAAGGTTTAAAATACCTATATTTCCACTTATAACCAAATCAAAACAAATTTGTAGATTGAATATGGTTATAGATACTCCTGGGGTAGCTCATGTGGTAAGCCCGTGTTATGTAACGTTATAGCCATAAGGTCCTTTGTTGAAATCTCTTGCATAGACACATGTGTTGTCTTTGGAGTAGGATGGGTTACGACTAGGGGCTATAATGGTAGTGGTCGGAATCAACCTATGCCACGCAAGAAGCAAAGATTTCCTATTAGTGTAATAGATGGTTGTATAAACTAGGGTGTTTGTTGTTGGTTAAGATAGTGTTGAAAACTATCCTTGTGTATCAACTATCTATCCATAGTCCATATTCCAAAAGGCATGCTAGAAAAAAAGAAGATAAGTAATGTTTTATTTTTATTGGGCCAAGGGACAAGGGATGCTAAAGGCATCTATTTGGTTAAATGGATTAGCAAAGCCAAAACAAATTGGGGGCATGGAGTAAATTAAACATTTTTTCCTTTAGTCAAACATAATAAAAATTTTATGGAGGCTTTGTCATTAGTCGACATAGCAAAAAGTTTATGGAGGTTTTTGTTTTTAGAAGGATTATGTGCCAAGGTGGTGAGGAAAAATACATGGATAATAGGTCAATAAAGCATTGGATTAGATTAAAATCCAAATCAATGAAGGCATAGTAAGGGCTTTCCCTCTCCTTGGAAATTGCGCTACTTAAATATTGGAAGAGGTGAGAAGGTAAAGCTAGGTGAGGTTTGTTGGATAAGTAGCTATATAAACACATTGTCTCTTCGTTACAAGAACTCTCTTCTATTACAAGAACTCCATGCAAAAGGTTTAAAGACACTTTGGGATGCCTCAATTCCTTTAAGGCTTGAAGGATGTTTCCAAAAGTGGAGATACACTCAATCTTGAACCGACAAAGAGACTTTGTAATAAAATGGACTCAATATATCTCCACATTAAAACATAAGAAGCACTTGTGTTGCAAGATCAAGAGGATGAGTTGAAGTGGTAAAAAGATGAATTTTAGGAATATTCATGACAAAATTAGGATATATAGCCATGATGGAAGAAGGTTGTGTGAATCAAAGGTTTTAGTAGTGGAGAATACCTTAGAAGCCGAAAAATCCTTAAAAAGGATAAATAAATAAAATAGAATTTAAAATTTAAAACAAAAAAATTTGGTCCTTTTTTATTCCAAGGAAAAATTTGTAATTTTTCATTAATAGCTAAGAAAATTACATGTTACATTTTACATATAAAATCCAAAGGAGTCCAATAATCCGTATATCATCACAAATGATGCTAATATGCCGCATATAATCAACTATAATACCGAGAAAAATAAACTATGCTAACTACAATATGTACAGCGTGTAACAAGAGTAGTCGTCGAATAATATAATGTTGTAATAATGATCAAAGAGATAAATAGATGTACTCCAAAAAGGTGTAGCCCATCAAACCGCAAATGCGGGGTGGGTCGCTCCCATATCCGGTATACCCTATGAATGGCCTCGTGGTAATATTGGAACACCCGTGTAATTCTGTTCTATAACGAGCCACCTACCCCATACTAGCTCCGTCGCTTCTTTCGAAAGCATGTCTCGCCACTTGGTTCCTTTGCCTATAAATGTGAATGACAGAGATAATGTCAAAAGTTGATTTATGTAGAGATGAACCTCCCCCACACGTCGAAGTGTGTGTGCATGGCAAAAGGTGAAATAGAGTTGAACCAATTTATGACAATTTGAGAGTCTCCAAAGATCTCGTATTCTCACAAATTTTTCGCCAAAGGGGGTCAGGAGGAGGAGCCGAAGGCTTTGAAGTTCAACATAATTGTTATTCCTCTCGTCCTAGACCCATTTTAAGGTGAAAGTAATGGAGTCTCGTATAAGTATAAAATCGCGCCCCCCCCCAAAACACCCGTGTAGATTTGATGCCTCGTCAAAGTATGCCCAAGGATAAGTATTGTCAATGTTTAAGGATGATATATCTCGACCCTAGGGTCGTTGTTCCTCATCTAGTATAAGCCGATATGTAGAGACAATGGTCGCAGCAAATATGTTCCCAAACCACTTGCACACCTTCAAAGTAAGTCTCGCGCAGTCCCGTATGCCCCGTGCAATCAACAAGGGAATGTTTCAATTTAATGCGAGTGGCAACCCGCCACCATGCAAACCATGCATCATGAATCGATGTGTCAAAATACTTTTGGATAGGCAAGGCACCATAGCGAGTGTCGTCGTTCGAAATCCTCGATCATAGGGCATTCAAGGAATAAGTGTATGACATCTTCCTCATGGGCAAAACTAACATAGTCTAAAAATCTTCTACTTAATAAATCTATTTTTTTGCACATTTTTCCTTCTATTTTTACCCAAAATCTCGGGCAACCTAGTCTAAATATTCTACTTAATAAATCTATTTTTTTTTGCACATTTTTTCTTCTATTTTTAACTCAAAATTTAGCCAAAAATTCAAAAGAATTGTTAGAATCGTTGATATTAGTTGTTGAAATTGCAAAATTTGTGTGCAACACAAGTTTTTCAAGGTGTTGGATTCTTTATCCATTTAAAATGCAATTTCATCAATATAAAAACTACAATTTCTCCAACATTTACTTCATCTTTTTCAAGGTGTTGGATACCTTTATTCATTTAAAATGCAATTTAATCAATATAAAATTACAATTTCTCCAAAGATTTACTCTGAATCGATTCTATTGATGTTTGTTGCAAAATTCCAAATAAAATATTTTGAATTATCTTTAACATAAGTCCTTGAAGCAATGGCCAAAAGAGAAATCGAATGAGCCACGCAAATGTATCTTATGTAAAAAGATAATGAAATATTGCCCCATTGTTGTGTCTTGTGCTTGTGGCCCATTATTGTCTGAAGTTTTCAAAAAAAAAAAACCTTATTAAAATATTTTGAAAGTTAGATTTTTATAAAATAAATTTAAACAAGGTCATTAAATATAATTTATACTTCTTAGTTTATGTTATACTAAATTATACAAGTCTTTAGAAATACCCATGACAATGATTTTCCAATAAAAATATTGTCAATGGCTCAAGTTTCCCATGCCAAAGGAGCTTGTTTTAAAGAGTTGGAATGCTCCAACTTAGAAATCTGCTAGCATTTTGGAGGATGATTGATTAGTCTATAGTCTTGGAGGTTTTTGGAACTACACATGTCAGAAATTTCAATAAATGTAAGGTTTCTTTAGTTGACCAGGATAATGATTTTCCAATATAAATATTGTCAATGGCCCAAGTTTCCCATGCCATAAGCTTGTCTCAAAAAGTGTGAATGCTCCAACTTAAAAAATCCAAGCAGGCATTTTAAGAATAATGGATTAGTCTATGTAATCTTGGAGGTATTGATTAGTCTATAGTCTTGGAGGTTTTTGGAAAGACCCTTTAAAATGGCTATGGACTTGTATTTGTTTTGTGGACATTTGATATACATGTTAGGAAATTTCCGGGAATATAGAGTTAATGTGGAGTTGAGATGTTCAACAAATTTTAGTAAATGGGTACTTGTCAAATTATTTTGTCATTGATTATGAAATTATTTTGTTATTAGAGTTATAATTGAATTAGATAATAAAGTTCAATTATTTATTTTGTGAACATTGATATATTTGTCTTAAATAAATAAATAGTTTTATAAATAATTCTAAACTGAAAATAAAAATAAATGCCAAATTTAATTTTAAAACTCAATACATACAAATATGAAAAAATATAAAATTAAAAGTATTTATTTAATTTATTTACAAAACTATATACATAAAACACCATCCCATTAAATGATGTTTCCCACCCTCCCATTAAATAATGTTAATGATGTTTCTGAAAGCTCAAGAGAGAAAACACTTTAATTACAATTTGTATTCGGATGTTAGGTTTTTCTTTTTAAATTGTAGATTTTAATTTATTCAAAGTTAAATCCATCCAGAGTATGTTAAGATTATTTTAATTTTTCCTTGAAAACTAAAATGTGTTAGGTTTTTCTTTTAAATTATGGATTTTAATTTATTCAAAGTTAAATCCATCCCTAATATGTTAAGATTATTTTTTAATTTTCCAAAAACTGAAATGTTTCTTCCTCTGTTCACCCATTAAAGATTACTTTCAATAGAGATTCCCTTCGAAAATATATTGATTTATAAAATATAATATAGAAAATCTAAAATAAGAAAACTAATAATAAATAACCAAAAGACTTAGATTGGTAAAAATGGACAAATTAAATCATGACTTAGGATTTCGTAAATAATGATTTTGTCCATTATCCATGGAAGACTATTTCCCTGAGGAATATCTTTTGTTATTATCTGCACTCCTATCGGAAAATTCTGATTTAAAAATTGGTGAAAATTGTGATTCTCCACGTATCAAATATGACTATAATTATTTAAAACAATATAAAACATAAAAATAAACCTCACTTTTTCAAAAATATTCAGTAAAATTAGACGTCTTACAAGGTTGCGTTGTCAATTTCCCATGATACATGGGATTCATAATAAAATTCGAAGGCATTGAAATATTTTTTCTGCTCAAATGTTAATACAACAATTATATAATTCATATACAATTAAATAATTAGAGAGAGCAGAAACACACAGCATTCACACACAAATAATTATATTCTATATCTTCAATAATCAGATACATCAATAATATATAGTTGAACCACTTCTAATCTTAGAGAAAGAAGTTGAGAGATTCTCTCAACTTCCTCAACAAACCCAATCCAAGATATACTAAAGTAAGCATAATCCTAACTAATTCTAATACCCTCCCTTAATGCTTACTTTACAAAACATATAATTAATTACAATTACAACACTTTAAACTTTTCGTGTCTTTGTCTGATCTGGTCTTCATTAACATCTGTACCCACTCTGAGATCTCATAGGAAACGCTCTTTTCTCCACCATTTTCGAGCTACCATTCAACCCATTTAAAATACATTGTTTCTAACCAGCAATAATGAACTGTTGCAAGATCAACAGTATTGACAACTCGGCTCGTCGGGGCTTCCGCGATAGAGCTGACAAGTGATGAACCATCCTATGGACCAATCACCATCTGATTTCGCTTTCGGCTCTCCATCAGTCGCTAGGCAAATGGTCTGAATACTGAATGTGTTCAAGAGCTAATCTAACAACTTGACCTGCTAACCTGTAACTGATGCTCCTTGGCCCGTAGCACAACAAGATCAGCGTATAACAAATTCACACAAGTAGATTAGCCAATTGTTCTCTCGTCCCTGTAGGACGTCAAGAACGACTAATTTAAATAATGCTAATTTGTTCATAGTTGGTTCTCTAATACACAAATCTCACACCACTCAATTATCAAAATTAGCAAACTTAATAACTATTCTATTAACCACGGACTTTAAAGCGGATTTTTTTTTCGTGGACACACGGATTAACTGCCAGAAATATTCTGCAAAATAAACTGCTGCGTATGTAATGGAAGGAATCAACCCAATCACTTCCCTTCGCATGCTCTCTACTTCATCGGCTCTCAAGAATTGCAGATGTTGCTCTATGCTCAGATTGCCAGCCTGTACGCTTAAAGAGCTTCGATTTTGGGGTAAATGCCATTTGCCCTGCGTGTACGCCGAATGCTCGGTGAAGAAAACTGGGATGCAGCCTGCGAGCATGGAGTCGAAAATAGAACGCCGTGTGAACGAATCTCCTTGACGTTGCAGGCAGAAAATGGACTTGGTGAAGAGTCTCATTACTTCCGCAGGCTCGTGGCAGATGCTTGGACCCTGTTGGCAACTGAGCGTTTTACAACGCAGAGACGAGGAGCATTGCTTGAAGATGTGGCCTCTGGTTGACGCCTTGTCGAGTCCGGGCCGAAGGGCGCCTGCGAAGGAGAAGAGAATTCGTCTCCTGTTCGATCTCATTTTCTTTTTCCACCACTCTATCTCTGACCGCTTCCAGGAATAGAAATCGGAAGGATAAGGGATTCCGTGCTGGTTCTTGTGCCACCACTCTATCTCTGACCGCTTCCAGGAATAGAAATCGGAAGGATAAGGGATTCCGTGCTGGTTCTTGTGCCACGAGTGGGCTTCTCAAAACGTGAGGCTTCCTGCGCAATTCCCACACAGGACTTTGCAGATTGGATCTGCACAGGTTGCAGATTGGATCTGGACTTTGCAGATTGGATCCTCCGAAGGAAAACCCCATTGAAGGCATCCACACCAGATCACTGGCCGCGTCCATAATCAGCAGCAGATCCCATACTATGAAGAGTGCTTAAACAATTTGATAAACAATGCTAAACCCCACACTACCGCCGCCGCAGGCTTGCAGGGGAATCCGTTAACGATAACTTGGCTCTTTAAATCAGTGACGCAAATGTCTTGTAAAGGATCGATCAGGATCACCTGCCCGCACATGAATAACAATACTATGCGCGTATGAACAGATCACCAGTATTGCAAGGGCTAACGCTTGAAAGGATTCTATTCTTTTCTTCTCTTCGTTCGGATTCGATGCTACGTCCGATTGGCTGTTCTACGGCATATTTAACACAATATGCAACAGGAGGTACAGAACGGCTGAACAAAATGGGCTGTTTAATACTTTTGCTCGTAAAGCAAACGATCTTATGAGCGCGCGAGTGGCAGAATTGCAAGCTCAGCATCCAGACGTCATGTTTGTGTTTGCAGACACTGCATAACACTATTCTCCACGTACAGCGGTTCCTTCAGATACAGAAAACAGCTGGGCGGTGCGCTGGCCTTCTGTTCACAACATTAATGAAGCGAAGGAGCGAAGCTCCTTTATAATAAAATTGGTAAAAAACAAAACAAATATCACACATACATTCACACAGTAATCTACACAGTTAACAATAAACCTATACTGCCCCCACCACAATTTTCTCTCCATCTTTCTGAGCACCCCCGTGAGGGATTAAGCTCAGCTTGGCTCTGATACCATATTAATAATTAGAGAGAGCAGAAACACACAGCATTCACACACAAATAATTATATTCTATATCTTCAATAATCAGATACATCAATAATATATAGTTGAACCACTTCTAATCTTAGAGAAAGAAGTTGAGAGATTCTCTCAACTTCCTCAACAAACCCAATCCAAGATATACTAAAGTAAGCATAATCCTAACTAATTCTAATA
>JAXQQM020066711.1:0-69060 GCA_034641835.2 Pinus albicaulis
TCCTTATGGCTGAGATGACTCTTCAATTTCAAACCTAGCCTAGACAAAATAACAAGACAAGACAGACATCAAGATCAACTAGTTTTTTATGGGTTTGTTTTCTTCATTATCCTCACATTAGTTGCAGAATTTCAAACCTGCTAGTCTAAGACAAGACAACAGGACAAGACGGGATTCAATATCAACTAATATTTTATGTGTTGCTTTCGTCATTATTCTCACATAGTTCTAGAATTTCAAAACTGCTAGTCTAAGGAAAAACGACATGACAAGTAGGGATTCAATATCAACTGGTTTTTTCTAATATTTATGGACGGTGGATAGCTATACTGCAACCTCTTTATAGACTTTGATAGCTGTACTGCAACATCCCTCTTTATAGACTCTGATAGTTGTATTGCAACATCTCGTTTTCTTTATAGACTCTGCACAATTGTGCTGCAACATTTTATTTGGAGTAAGCTAACCATTCGATGGAATGGCCTCCGGGTAAGCGCGGCCCCATGCCTCTCCTCGTCTCCGTCTTTGTCTTCGTCCCATGAGACGTCCTGTTTAGGAGCTCCGTCTCTGTCTTCGTCCCACAAAACATCTCGTTTTCCTCCTACCCACCTATGCACGGGGGTGCCCATGAATGCAAATTTGGCCCATGAATGCAAATTTCCCGCGCCCCCTACGAACAAGTCAGTGAAAACCAGTCGAGGGAAGATGGGGGAGAGGTGTGGAATGATCATCTCATCGAGCCGAAAAACCATGTCATGGAATGGAACGATTGAATACGATAGAATGAAAGCCATCCCTGGAATGTTACTGAAAAATAGAGAGGGAGAGTCGTTGGATTGAATGAAAGGGAGAGTCGCGAAATGACTACTGAAAACCGGGGTCTGTTTTTTAATTCGATGTCTGTGTATTTTTAAAGGAGAATCCCCGTTGCGCCCACTCCTCCGTTGCGGCAACTCACGGGACCACTACTGAAAACCAGTCTGACTCGCAGGACCATTACTCAAAATCGGTCTGTTTCTGTTTTGTTTAGTGAAACACTGTTTTTTAATTCCATGTCTGAGTATTTTTAAGTGAGAATCCCCTTTGCATCCACTCCACTATTGCGGAAACTCGCTTAAATAGATACTCGCTTAAAAATGGTGAAGCAAGTGAAATGGGAATCAATAATTGCCCTTCCGGTGCAAAACCCTAAAGAAAAGCTCATCTTCTCTAGGTTGGATTTAGATTGGTCTCTTGTACATGGAAAACACATGGACTCCTTAGATCGGATTGCAAAAATTCCTTCAGCTAGAATTGAAGACTTTATTAAAGGAGAGGAAATGAACCCAAATGCTCCATGTTCTTTCACCCGGGTACAAAGAAAACGCCCAGGCTCAAGGCCTACTGCTTCCTTGGTATATGAAGTGTAAGTTTTTTTATAAATCCTATGTATATATGTTGGTATGAATAGTGCTAAAAATATTTTCATGGAATCATATGTATTGAGTTTCAATAAATCCTATGTATATATGTTGGTATGAATAGTGCTCATACAATTTTCAATATGTTGGTATGAATAGTGCTGAAACAATTTTCAATATGTTGGTATGAATAGTGCTCAAACAGTTTTCAATATGTTGGTATGAATAGTGCTCATATAGTTTTCAATATGTTGGTATGAATAGTGCTCAAACAATTTTCAATATGTTGGTATGAATAGTGCTCATATAGTTTTCAATATGTTGGTATGAATAGTTCTCAAACAGTTTTCAATATGTTGGTATCATATGTATAGAGTTTCCAAACTTTTTTATGCAGCTATGCTTGTTCATATGGCCCCGATGACAGAAGGGGACAATATGAAGTGAAGCATAAATACTCATTTGTGAAAAAGAGGGGATGCCAATGCCATTTCATTGTAAAAATTATGGTTCAAATCCCTGAGGTTGCATAATAACATATAACATGTATGAGCATGTAGACAGCCAAGGATTGCCTTGTCATGGCCAACATGACACCTCGGGTCATGCTAGGGTGCTGCATCAACCAAATTTATCAAGGGACATGGTTTCCTATGTAGAGAGTTGTTTCTTTTTGGATGTGTCAGTTGACTCTGTTTGCAAAATGCATGTTAAAAAATATATTGACATGGATGTTGTAGCTCGAGATAGGGATTTATTTTTGTGTAGAAAATGCGTTGTTAACATATATAATTGTCTAATGAAAGGAAATTATTAGTTGCATAAGAAGGATGAAATGAGTGTGAACCTTTGGTATAGGAAACACCAAAATGATTTTTTCTTTTATCAAAAGCCCAATGGTGGAGATGTCCCTTTTATAATTGGAATTCAGACGAAGTGGATGTTGGAGACCATGGTGAAGCTATCGAATAATAGCCTAATAGCCATGGATTCGACATTCAGCACGAATAAGTATGGGGTGAGTGTATTAAGAATGATTGATCTAGTACAATAACTTGATTAATAATGATTGATGATCTGAAGTTGATGATCTATGTATTTTGAATGTGATAGTATCAATTGTACACACTCGTCGTGTTTGATCACCAACAAAGTGGGGTGCCCATTGCATGGGTGGTGTCATCACGTAATACATCACAGGACATTTCTCTATGGTTGGAGTAGCTCATGCATAGGTGTCACCAAGTTGATCATAGTTGGAAAGTTAATGCTTTCATGGTTGATGATGCATTGGCTGAAATTGGTGCTTTAAGGTAACTTCAATATTCTTATTTCACAGTACAACTTATATTTATTACAAAAATAACATGCTTGAAATGAATTGAATGTGGCAGGAGAATCACAAGGTGCAATATTATCTTGTGTGTTTGGCACATACGTCGAGCATGGCTTAAAAATGTGAATTGATTGGCCAATAATCCAGAAATAGCAAAAGAAATGTTTAGTGATTTGGGTTTAATTATGAATTATTGTTCCAATGTTGAAATCAACACTACAATTAATGCTTTCTTCAACAAATTTGCTGATCAAGAAAAGTTCCTAGACTATTTCAACAAGAATTGGGTTGCGGGTGACAATATTTGTAAGTTGAAAAATTCTGAAGTTACATTTCTCTTTTTGGTTTGAAATATGGATGAAATATCTTCATTAACCCAAATTTTATGCAATTATGGATGTGGGTCAAAGGTTTTCGGGATTTTCCCCATGCAAATCATGAGACAGACAATGTTGTGGAATCATATCACTGTTATTTGAAGACAAAATTTCTATCTGATAGAAGAAAGAAATGTTCTCGTAGGATGGACTGGTTGATATATGTTCTTCTAAAAAATGTTGAACCCTGTTATCGGTTTAAGGAAATTCTAAAAAAGGAAGGATTTTTAAATAATTACAAGAAAGAGAAACAACTGGAATCATTGATGGAAAAAACAAAAAGGATACAAGATAGTGATTGCAGCCCTCATTCGCAAATGTCTCATGCTTTTTGGGTGAGGATTCAATCTAAAGTTAATAAGCAATATCTTGTCACTTGTCATCGTACAAATTTCATAACTTGTGATTGCCCATGGTCTATTTGTGGCAACATATGCAAGCATGCCATAAATGTGGGTTGGTTGTGTTCCGGTTCAATGGCTTCAAACCAATTACAAAATCATCAAAGCACAACTGAGTCATACAATGACCCTCGTGAGATAAGTATAGAGGCAGTATCTGATCTTCTTGAAGATGCCATGGATAGTCGCAATGTTGATGTAAATGTTGAAGAAATTGAGATGGCCAAGGAGGAGTTATTTGGCTACTTATACCTGGTTCGAAACAGTCCTCCTGCTACTTTGACCAAGATTGAATAGTTGATTGCTTTAGTTAAAAAATTGTTGGATGACGCCAACAATCTTCATATTATGGATTATGAATTCAAGTGTGGATTGGGTGCTTTTGAGTTGTCTTTGAAGAGGAAGAAGAGTTTCCTAAGCCCCAAAAATAGAAGAAAAACAAGGCAACACAGTGCAAGATTTGAAATTGACTTGAATATCCCAGCAGGTGAAGATGAATCGTTTCGGTTTGAAGAACTCAACAAGAGAGGACGCCCTCGTGCCAACAATGAATGTTTTTCCAGGTTTCTTGTGCACGATTTTGTTTTCAATTTGATATTAATATTTATTCCTGTATTAGCTGTATTTGATGTATTAATGTGTTGTTGACTATGTCCATGTATGTTTGATAGGTGGTGAGGATATGGTTGGAGATTTCTCTAATTTGATGGAATTTTCATTTAAGGTGATTAAATAACTCCATGCATTTACACTCATTCTTTTAATACATTGATCATTTTGTGAGTCATGGAAGAGAGCTTTCAAGTGGTTTTGCATACTTGCATAGTTGCATATATTGGTGTGCAAACAATAATCTGATATATAAATTTGAATAAAAACAATGGAAATGTAACAAAATTATTAGAGGAACTGCAATGAAATTGTAACTAAACATGTCAAACACAATTTTACTAGTTTTTTATAACTAACAAAACAAACTGGAGAGTTATATATTACAACATCAAATATAATGCCTTTACTGTCTATGAGTTGCAGCAACGGTGAGCCAGTGTTGCAACAACGGTGAGCCATTGCAGCAACTCTGACCCAGTGTGTCAGCAACTGTGAGCCAGTTTGCATAGTTGCATATATTGGTGTGCAAACAATAATCTGATATATAAATTCGAATAAAAACAATGAAAATGTAACAAAATTATTAGAGGAACTGCATTGAAATTGTAACTAAACATGTCAAACACAATTTTACCAGTTTTTTATAACTAACAAAACAAACTGGAGAGTTATATATTACAACATCAAATATAATGCCTTTACTGTCTATGAGTTGCAGCAACTCTGACCCAGTGTTGCAGCAACGGTGAGCCAGTGTGTCAGCAACGATGACACAGTCTATCAATATGAATCTGTGAATGAAGGGGGACATTCATGAAGATTTCTGATACAATAATCACTATTTCTTGGTTCATCGGGACGAAGATACCCTTCTGTCTCCATAATTACATTCCAGCAATCAAATTCTTCTTTTTTTGTCAGCGTATATTTCTTTTTATATACCCTTGTTGGAAGCCACATTATTGGATACCGAAATCTAAGACCTATCCAGTGATTCCCACACTGTCCCATAGCAATAATATATTGAGCAACCCTTATTAAGGTTGTCTTTAAGTTGAGGTAGTTAAATGGATCTTTATTTCGGGGTTCTTTTCCCATGCTATCCCACCTTGCTTTACATCCTCCCTGTGCCTTAGTTTCCAATAATTGAATCTGGTGTGCACAATATGCAATGGTCATCTCCCTGTTCTCGGAGATAACCTCTACTAATTTTCGAGAGTTGATGTATTTTTGATGTTATTTTATCACCTCCACAGGTTTGGGATGTTCTCGTCTAACCCATATAAGGCTCTCGGAATTGTGCAAATAAATGTTCAGATCATCCAACCAACTGGCCTGATTTCTCAAATACGATACAAATGCCCTCAATTGGACATCCCATGTAACATAGTTGGGATTCCATTTTGTATTATAAGGTACCAAAAAATTATGTTGGTACAGTTCACAAAGCAAGTCTTTCTCTTGATTACAAATTGACATATATGCCTCCTCGAAACAATAACTGCTTTCAACCCGGAGAGGGATATTTTGAATGATAGCATTCTTTTTAAATATCATGAATTTTTCAGAGAAGTAAACGTTGTAATTGGTTGAAGGAGCCCTGCAAGCGAGCACACCATCCATTAGCTGTTCGAGTTCTTGCTTATCCTTCTCCAACTTGGTCACTCTCCTTTCCAGCTTAGCCACTATTTTTTTATGTCTTCGTAAAAATTTGTTTTGATATTCTTCTTCAAATATCTTGGCAAGGTCAGGAAGTGATTTGTTGTGCACATTATAAGGTTCCTCATCATCTTTTTCTCACCAATATCTTTGGTCAGTTTGATCTCTGGTTCTCGATCCTCTGTTAGTTTCAATTCTAGTTGTTGTTCCTCTGTGTCTATACCCATTTCTTTTGTATCTTTGATATGTAATTCATGTTCCTCTGTATGCACAATTGTGATTTTGGTATGGGACTCTGTAACTTCAATGTCATCAGTCTATTTTTTTCCAAGGGGTATATCTTGTTGGACCTTGGGAGAAGGAATACCTATGTCATCAATGGGTATGGACTCTACAACTTCAATGTCATCAGTCTGTTTTTTTCCAAGGGGTATATCTTGTTGAACCTTGGGAGAAGGAATAACTATGTCATCAGTGGGTATGGACTCTGCAACTTGGGCCAAGCAATATAATATATCAAAATTTTATTTTTGTTTGAGCTCATCTATTAGGGTTTTAACTTTAATCTGTAGTTGTCATTTTTTCATCTGGAGAGTCCTATTCTTCCTTAACAATGAAATATACAGAGGAAGATGTTTACAGGTACTTAATTTTGCAATGTGCTTCTTTCTCAATTCTGGTGGTTCAGTTAGTTGGTCCTCCTAATCATCCCCAAACAATTCTGGTGGTGCAGTTGATTGATCCTCCTGATCATCACCATATAATTTTGGTTGTGCAGCTGGTTGGTCCTCCTAATCATCCCCTAAAAATTTGGGTTGTGCAATTGGTTGGCCCAACACTTTTTCCCTACACAATTTTTGGTACTCCTCTTCATCCGCATACAACATTTGGATTGAAATAAGGCCATCTGAGCAGTACCATTCGCTTAGTCCTGCTATGTATTCATAGTCAGAATCAGGAGAGGGAAGCTTATCAACTTGTTCTTTTGTTTCAGCAAGCTGGCCTAATCCTTCTTCCATGCATCCTTGTTTCGTAACGACGGGGAGGGTTTGAGGAACTGGAGCATAACGACCTCTCTTTCCCCTGTTCTTCTGGGCTTTTGGCACTGCTGCTAGGCGTTTCCTGTATCCTTTTAATCTTCTGGTCCAAGTTTTATTCCCCAATATTTGTACTTCATCATCATCATCTTGGCCATCTCCTTTATGTGCAACTTTAACAACAGAAACACTAGAAACCCTCCTAGTTTGAACACATGGTGGCTCAGTTTCCATATGGAAAGGTTCTGTAGGAATTTCTGTAGGTGGGAGGTGATGGGGCGGAGTTGCTGCTAAGGGGTCATGGGGTGGGGTTGTAGTTGAGGAGTCATGGGGTGGAGTTGCCGCTGAGAGGGCATGGGGTGGAGTTGCCACTGAGAGGGCATGGCGCAGAGTTGCAGCTGGGGGGTCATGGGGTGGAGTTGCAGCTTGGAGGTCATGGGGTTGAGTCGCAGCTTCAACATGCAATGGCCTTTCAACTATTTCATCCCAAGTTCTCCCTTCCTTTTGCAGCGCAACAACCACCAAAATTTTAATAAGCCATTGGTGGGCCTAGGATTTCGAGTGGCCGCTTTGATTTCTGCACACCTCAGGCCATTTGGTCTAGGGTTTTTGCAAGAAATAAAGGCATGTTAAGCAACCTACCATGATGCAGGTGGTCTAACAAGCGGAGGTGCTCATAATAAATAACCACATACCTTCCTTCACAAGTGAAAAATCTCTAGACAAGGAATGCAGCATCCGACCAGGGTTCTGGTAATGACTTCCTCTCATATCCTGAGCCACTCTTGATCAGTCTTTCACCTACCTCAAGGAAATTCTTCACAATATCAGGTTGGGGTTTTCGGGGTGCAAACCACTTTTCTCCCGTCTGGAGTAACCCCGACACTTCAGCAATTGCCTCTTCTATCGCATGCACCACTATCCCTGCTACCTTTGATCTAACCTCCCTGTAATGCATGGCGAATTCTAGGGTTATGTCATTGTCATGCCCTTGAAACCTGCGAATATAATCTATCCAGCTGGCTTGTTCAAATATTTGTTTAATGGGTGGATATGCATCTAAAAATTATTCGAAACTTTCATGGCGTACTCTTGCACCTCCCATCTCTAGCTAGAGTTCAGAGCAGCTTTGGTTGTGTTAGCTATTTGCAAGAAATCGAATGTGAGACAATGGCGCAATGTAAGAGTTGGGGTAATGGGTACAGTAATAAATTAATAATGGGGATGGGTTATTTATGGTGGTGCCCGTACGCATACATGTGTTGCCGCAAGGGTTTGGGAAATAGATATTCAAGCTTTTTAAAACATACCTTGGAAATAGGAGATTGAAGCTACTTTAATTTAAAAAAATTAAAATTAAAATATATAAATATGTATCAATATGCTTGGTAAGATGTGAAAATAAAGAGTTCATGTTGTAACAGTGCATTCCATTATGAAATTGTTGACCTATCTACTAACACCACATGTGAATTTTTTCATAATCAAAAGATTGGCTTTTTATTAAAACTTTAGGCAAAGTTTATATGAGATTCTCAAGACAACAGACCTTCAATATTGAGATCAATAGTCTCTGTATTTCTCGATTTCATATAAACATGTTATGATGGGGATGAATGTTCCCCTTTACAACTCCATGTGAAGCTAACTTTTCAATTCATTCAAATCATAAAATCATATATACCTTAATGCTTTTCAAAGCATATCCCCTGGCATTATTCACTTGCATTGGTACTTGTGTGGGTTCTGTTCTTAGTACATAACAATGTTAAAGAGTTGGGTTGTCAAGATAACTTCATTGATTTGCAAGTTATTCATATTATTTTCTCTGTTTGCAGGCTAAGCTATTGTTGTTGTCATGGATGTCAAAACGTGCTTCAGTTCAAAACACCTGGCCTTGTGGCTGTAGATGTTGATGATGGAGAAATTCACAACAATTGGATTGTTGGTTTGGATATTTATACATTTCTGCCCCTTAAATGAGGTTGGATCTATGGATTGCAAAAGTGCAAGATGTCACATTTGCATTTTGCATTTAACCATGTATGTATAAAGGAAAAATAATGATTGATATATAAGCTATCTTGGTTGGCTTGTAACCAAGGGTATCTCACATAATTTCTTAATGAAGTTCATAATTTCACATAAGAATTAGAGCTCATTATAGTAAAAAAAGAGGCTTGTATAAATTATGGGACCATGTGCTGCTCATGGATAATGAATTTTTCAATGTTCATAGAAGTTGGAATTATGAAGGTGTATTGGAATTTGACTTCCATAATAAAAGGCATAATAAAAGCATCCATCACATAATCTAATGACATATAAAAGGTTTTAAAACAATTGAAAAAGGATGCACAATATCCTTTCTAATGACATCGAGCAGTGTGAAAGTAAACCTATCCTTCAAATGTGAAACTATCATTCACAAGTTTATTTCTTTCAACAAACTGCCATGCTTTGGTCCTATAAAAATTACATAAACATGTTATAACATGACCATGTTAAATGGTGAACTATGCCAAATAATGTCATTCAAAGTATATCAATTCTACCAGGTTGGAAAAACAATGTTTTTAAGTTATGAAACTATAGGATTTTTTTTCCTCAATGACACCCTACAAAAAGACTTTTGGGTAGTATCGATATATGATTTTAAAATTGTTGATGAGGTTTGTTATAGCCTCAAGGCAACTTCTTATGAGATATATTCATCCTTGGTATGAGATATAGTTTTAACTAAAAATAGTCATCCTTGGTATGAGATATAGTTTAAACTAAAAATAGTCATCCTTGGTATGAGATATAGTTTTAATTAAAAATAGTAACTCACTTCTACTTGTATGGAAATCAATATGACATTTACTTTTCAAAAGATAAATTTATATCTATGTTTATTTTTATTTAAAAAAAATTGATTTTAAAATTGTTGATGAGGTTTGTTATAGCCTCAAGGCAGCTTCTTATGAGATATATTCATCCTTGGTATGAGATATAGTTTTAACTAAAAATAGTCATCCTTGGTATGAAATATAGTTTTAATTAAAAATAGTAACTCACTTCTACTTGTATGGAAATCAATATGACATTTATTTTTCAAAAGATAAATTTCAAATATGATTCTATTTACATAATCATTGAGAAGTATAATGTTAACATATTAACTTGATAAGAATTTGTTGCACTTCATAAATCTTGCATTTAGAGTTAAATAATTATGAGAACCACCTAAAACTTATTAAATGACATACAATCCCAAATTAATTTTACTATATATAAACTGAAAAGAAATTAAACAATGATTTTCATAAATACAGAAAATAAAAGCATCCATCACATATAAAACCAAAAAATAGTGAGGCCATCTATAAAAAACAGCTCATACAAAAATGATGGAGATCAGGTTGCTTCAATCTATCTCAAAAAATATGAACACAATAATATTACTCCCCCCATAATAACTCCAATCCCAATCAGAGCAACAATCCATTCATTAATAGGAAATCTATAACGATGCCTATCAATAACAATTGGAGCACATGATGGCTCTACAAATCTACCACATCCACGTCCTTTGGATGCTATTTCAGAAAGTATTGAATCACAGACTCTTTGGACATTAGATTGATACATAATCTCAAAACCGTGGAATTGTGCAGTAATGGTTTTTGCTTGTTGGTGAAGGGGCTTTAGGTTAGGTCTTCTAACTTGGTAGATGCCATTAATCTAGTTGATGATTAGCTCGGAGTTAGTGTAAGTGACAATGTCATTTTCACCATAACTTTGTGCAGTCGTGAGGCCCTCTATCTATGCATGATAGTATGCCTCATTGTTCATTGTAATTCCAAGTATTTGTCTACTATTTTGATAAACTTGGCTAAGGGATTCATTGTGAAGCACGAGCCTTATCCGTGCATTCCCTGGGTTTGGATGGCATCATCTATGGACAGATAGGACCCATTTTGCAACCATCTGCAAAAAAAGAAAATACGAAATAAACATCGCTCTCTCTACAAAATAAATACAAAATAAAGTTTACAATATAAATAAAAATTTAATTAATTTTAGTTGCGGCAACACACTTACAGTGGCGGCAATAGCGAGTTGCCGCCACTATAACAGTGTGTTGCCGCCGTTGTAAATTTTAATTTTGTGCAGTAGCGAAAACTCGCTATTACAGTGGCAACAACTCCCTGTTGCGACCACTGTAAGTGGGTTGCCGTGACTGTAAATTTAAATTTTGAGCAATGGTGGAAACAGCGAGTTGCTGCCACTGTAACAGTGTGTTGCCACTGCTGTATTTTTTGATTTTGCACAGTGGCAGTAATAGCAAGTTGCCGCCACTGCGCAAAATTAAAATTTACAGTGGCGGCAACTCGCTGTTTCCGTCACTACTCAAAATTTAAATTTACAGTCGCGAAAACTCGTTGTTGCCATTACTGCAACAACGAGTAGTTATAGTGGTGAAAACACATTGTTACAGTGGCGACAACTCGCTGTTGCTGCCACTGCTCAAAATTTAAATTTACAGTCACGGCAACTCGTTGTTGCCGCTACTGCAACAACGAGTTGCCGCTCTCTACGAAATAAATAAAAAATGTAGTTTGCAATTTTGTTCATATAAATAAAAACTGGAATTTACAGCAGTTTCTTGCGGCAATACACTGTTACAGTGGCGACAACTCATTGTTGCCGCTACTGCAACAGTGAGTTGCCGCCACTGCTCAAAAACAAAATTTGCAGGCAACATCGAGTTATAAAAAGAAGGTCATTCCGTTGAATAAAAATGAGGAAAATTTACTTACCTTGCTACTGCTCTGCTCTGTTCTGAACTGTTGATAAGGAAGAACCAGGGGCTCTGTTCTGCTCTGCTCTGCTATGTTCTATTGCTACTGCTCTTCTCTGCTTTTCTCTACTCTCGACGGAATGTGGAAACGCTCTCGACAGAATGGTGGTCGACGAAATGAATAAGGAGAAGCTGTGGATGCATAAATTTGAAATGGGATTTGGGCGGCAACTCTACAGCTTTGGTAGTACTCTCGAGCGAGTCGAATGGTTCAAATTTGTGAATGTGTCACTTCAGCTTTGAAACCGGCTGCGCAAGCCCGCGTGACAGCTTGTGTGGGTGTATGCAAGGGTGCCTGCAAACGGGGATGGTTAGCCCGTTACGGGGATAGTTCACGCGGCATGTTAACGATAACATTGCGGGACGAAGATAGACAGAGACAATGAGGGGCGTGGGGCCCGCATTCGCCGGAGGGATTCACCGATCGCCAGACACACAAAACCCAAGGCCATTCCGTTGAATGGTTAGCCAACTCCATTTTAATTTGGTTTGCTTGAGTTAATTTTTAAATACCTTTTATTGAAAATTAGATTGTATTCGAAAAAAATTGTGTGAAACAATGATGAAATTAAAAGCATATATGCTACCATCAGTAGCAACAACTGGGGTCCTTTTGTGGAGTATTTGGCTGATACTTTTGCATTTGGATGCCAAAGTATATTCATTCACTATCAACTTCAAAAATTCTATTTCGACAGTCTAAATTTTATTCCACTTTCGTTTAAATTAATAAGCTGATTTTGGAGAAAATGTGATGTTAGTTTTGATTGGTTAATTAATGCGAAATGGTAACTTTCGTTTAAATTAATAAGCTGATTTTGGAGAAAATGTGATGTTAGTTTTGATTGGTTAATTAATGCAGGGAATGGCGCTTCTAACTTTGGCAATCTCTCTGCCATCTCTGAGACCCCCTGCCTGCACTCCCAACGAAGGCTGTGAGGGTACTGCACCGAATCTTCAGGTTGGTATTTTCTATTGTGGCTTATATCTTCTGGCAGTTGGTGCTAGAAGAACGAAGTCCAACATCTCCACTTTCAGGGCCGATCAGTTTGACGACTTCAATCCCAAGGAAAAGAGGCAGAAGAACTCATTTTTCAATTGGTGGATGTTCACGATATTTCTGGGAACTCTTTTTGGTAAAAAAATTCTGATATACATCAAAGACAGGATGAGTTGGGGTATCAGCTATGGGATCATCACAGTAGCGCTCGTCTTATCATTCATTCTCTTTTTGTTTGGAACTCCATTTTACAGACACAAGTTGCAAACTGGTAGCCCTCTTCAGCGAATGGGAAGAGTAATTGCGAGGGTAGCTCAAAACTGGAAGGTTCAAGCTCCTTCAGATCCATCGTAATTATTCGAAGTCGAAGCCGTGGAATACGCTAGTAAAGGAAGATACCCCAATGCTCATACTCAGGCTCGTGTTCTAAGGTCAATTCATTTGACTCTGATTATTCCTGCTCCTCAATCGGATTCTGTGGATATATATATAATTTAAGTAATTAAAATATTGTATATTTTATATATATATATTTTGAATATTTTTCTGTTTATAATATAAATATGGCTGTAGTGTAATTTATATACTAAATATCATTCTTATTGAAATTTGGTCCATATAATTTTAAGCAGAATTTTGATTCTTTGTTGTTTCAAATATATTCTAACACTTTTTAAAACTATTGGAGCACTAAACTTTTATATATTAAACAATTTAAATTTAAATTCGTTAAAATTAAAACGCTCTTTAAAATGACATTTTATTTATAAATTAGATTACATATATGGTTTTTATATTAGGTGTTAGGATTTAACATATATAAAATATTTTAGAATATTTTTAGTAGTATTCACAAATTAAAAGTTGAGATTTATTTTAAAAGTACTTATATTTTTCTATTATTTTAATTAAAAACAAATGTCATATGAATGTGAGTAATTATTTTTGGCTTTTGGTATAAGTGAGTCATGGTATTCTATATAGCTTGAGTGGGCCTAATAGTTAAAAGCATGTGTTTCCTCCTAAAAGGTCACAAGTTCAAAACCAAAGAGGGTATGCCTTGCTAGACTTAGTAGTCAAATCCCTAAAAATATGTGCGACCTTAAAATTGGATTATTATTATTATTATTATCAAAGCCTATTTATAAGTTAATAATTTCCATGGTAAAGTGAGCTTGAATGCCTTGCTAAACTTAGCAAACCCTAAAAATATGTATGACCTTAAAATTGGATTATTATTATTATTATCAAAGCCTATTTATAAGTTAAGAATTTCCATGGTAAAGTGAGCTTCAATCTCAACAATTGGTCAACTCTATAGTCTCAAAACACTTAGCTCATGATATATCTCACATTATCAAAATTAAAAAATTTCATAAAAAATAATATTATTTTAATTTATTATTATTAATAATAATTACAGAAGAATAATATTTGAATTATGTGTATGTGAAGTCAAATGGGTTATTTTCGGTAGTTTGGTGGAACTGCTATTATCTTTCTCAACATGTTCAAATCCTCACTAATGACATGGTGAACTATAATGCCTTAATAAATGTTGTTGTAATGACTTTGGGAGAAATGGCGTTATAAATGAAATATTTCCTAATATTTAATATGAATTTAATGTGGTATTTGACTTATAACATGTAAAAAAATTATTGATGAGAAAAAAACTTAAAGTATATGAAAGGGAAAATACTTATATTTATTTCATATAAAATGTTTGGTCAGTTGATGTTTGATGGTGTAAATGGTTTAATATTATGTAAATTTTAAAAGCACCTAAAGTCTGAAAGATTGAAAGTAATCTTGAGAAACTTGAAAACTATAACTAGGTTCATTTGCTGTTTTGTCAAAATCTTGTAAAAATATCCATTGTTTTCAAACAAGTTTGATGCTTTTTAGACTAAGCTTCATAAAACTTATTAAAAATGATAAAATAAAATTTCAAAAGCAATATTAAAATTATTATTGCATAAAGAAAAAAACTTGTGATGTGTGTTATTTGGCAAAGAAAAATGTTATATTTTAGAATTATAGTAAATTTTGAGTTTTGTTGAATGATGATAATTTTGTAAACAACATTAGTCATTAAGCTTTCCATGACTTCTTGTGACTTTATAAATGTCTAATAACATGAAGAAAAAGATAATTAAGAACACAACAAAATCTATACCATCCTAAAATTAGAGAAAAATTACTCATCCTAATCCTAAGGTAATTATTATAATATTGATTATTAGGGATATTGATTATTTATACTCTTTTCTATTTTACATGTGTGTTAGAATGAATGAGAATAGATTTAATGATAATCGAAATATGTTAGTTTCTCTATAACTTTCATAAAGAATCCCATATTGAGCATAAAAAAATATGTTAGTTCAACGTTAATGTACTAAATAATATGCTATTTTTTATTCTAGCTTAAGATGAGATAGAGAAAGAAGAATGTGGTCTTTTTTAAATATTTGACATTATATAAAAAAACATTTATCATATTGATGTTAATTTTGTGCCAATAGTGAAAGGAAGATGTTACAAAAATATATGGATGAAAAGAAAAAAGGAAAAAAATAATCAAAGAAGATCCCGGAAATGTAAAGAATTTCATCTTGAACAAAATTAAATAAGTACGCAATTCACCAGTTCCAATTCTAACTTATGTAATGCCAATTTTAAGTAGTTAACATCTAATTGAGCTGATTCACGCATATGAAATCAATAAAACATACATGATGAAAAAACCTGCATAGCTTGTTCTGGGTGGATAGTTGTTGTACCATGCTACATATGGTGATTAATGTGTTACTAAGTCACTGCGGGGACTTCCCACCCAAATTTACGTAGGTAATAGCCAAATATGAAGCTATGGTTTGCCACCTCATAACCAGAGTAGTGATGAGACCGTCAGCCATTGCAAAATATCTAGGCTTTGAAACACTCCCAGAATGTTCTCCACAAATGAGATCCATGTTAATGTGCACAATTCAATGAACACCATTAGAAAGGAACAGTGAGATGTACTCTGAAGTTCTAATGTATCTAGCTTTGAAAACCTCCCAGGGAATTTCTCCAAATGAGATCCATGTTAATGTAAAGACAATTCAATGAACACCATTAGAAAGGGGTTATTTGGGGTGATTAATGTATTACTAGGGTACTGCAGGGACTTCCCATAATTGTAGGTAATGAGCAAAATATGAGCCACTATGGTTACCACCTCATAACCAAATGGTGATAGGACACGTCTAAATAGACCCATGTGTAGGAAATGTATCTAAAAGCACAGAAACATAAAGATATTTCTCAAATGAGATCATGTTAATGTGCACAATTCAATAGACACCATTAGAGAAAGGAGTGGGGATGTCACTCCCCCAAGTTCCTAATGTATCTAAGCACAGAAACCTCCCAAGAGATTTCTCAAATGAGATCCATGTTAATGTGAACAATTCAATGAACACCATTAGAAAATTTATTGGCCTTGAAAGATATTTTGACAAGTTTCTAAAGTAAAAATGGATTTACACCTTTGACTAGTGAAGTTAGTTTCAAATTTTCTACCTTCAGAAAAGTGTCCTCTCCAAATCTATTTCAAGACTCTACAACCCTAAGCTAATGTTGATGTGTTATAACCAAAAATTATAGAAAAATTTTAATTAACACTTTATTTTTATGGTTATTGTTCTCAAAGGTACCTTATCGCAACTAAGATGGTGTGTAACGGACACAAATACCAATCCAAAATTCAAAAAAAATGAATAATTCAATGGATTTTCCATTTTGATGAAAAAGAGTTAGAGAAGGAGTAGAAGTTCTTTCCTTTCTCAAGAAACATTTAAAGACCTCATAACCTATCTCAAAGCGATCTTTTGACATTCAACAAATTCACACAATAGGCCAATCCACTAAAAAATTTACAGAAAATAAAAAATTAACGCTCTTAAGATACTCATGCAAAAAAACGAAAAGTCACTCAAAAGATCAAAATTAAGGCTTTAAAAGGAATTTAATGAACTATGGCTTATCAAACTAGAAAAAAATCAAACTCCCACACAAAATTCAATTTGTCTCTCGATTACACCAAACCATAAAATTACTCTATTGATCTCTGAAGGAAAACAATCCAAGCCAAAATGGAGATACCCGAACAAATTGGTTATTTGGAAATTCCTCAAATCATATAGGTCACAAGTATTAAACAAAAAAAATATATTGGGTTCTCAAGTTCAAACATATAACAAAAATGTTAATAACCATTAAATGTGATCGACCTGATAAAAACAACCATGTACAAAACAAATAAAAGTGACAAAGAAATAGATATCATAAATGAGAAATAATTATAGATAATATTTGGAATAGATAAATTAATAATAGATAAAGTACATATCTAAGGCTTTGACAATGAGAGCGAAAATCAACGACGATTGTCAATGTTTAAGGAGGTCAACGGTCCTAGAAAGAGATCAAGGCGAGTCTAATCACTACGGTAGCTTGTGGGAAAGCGAAAAACTATTGTCGACATGTAACTCATATAAAGGAGTGGATTTGTCTTCCAAAATTGAAATTTTATGGACATATAGTCTCATATCTTGAAAAATACAATCAATATCTAGAGCTAAAAACAACATATACAAAGGCCAAAATAAAGAGACAAACACTCACCAACCAATAAGAAACTGGGATCCCAAAGAAGGAAGGAAAATAGCTCATCCTTAGTGGATTCACAAATTTTGTTTTCTTTGAATTCACCCAAAAGAAAGGACCTAGCTACATAGATCTTACCTCGAGATTTTCCGGACAGGTGGGTGACATATTCGAAATAATCTCACATTTAACAATGTAAATTAATCAAGCATACAATCAAAGGAGAAATATAAATAGATGATTTCACCTTAGAACCCTCACAAAATGTTTGTCGATTGCAAACCCCTTATAACGAGTTGGAAACCATACTCATATATAGTCTTTATAAAACTCCTAAGTCCAAACTACACACAAACACAAATAAACAACAAATTTTCCTTTGCAATAGACATGTAACAGCACCTACGAAAACTAAAAAAATAAACCATAAGTTCATATACAAACATGAAATGGAGAAAATCAATGTTTCGATTCGTGATGAAAAAATTATATAAAGAATATACCTTGAATTATACTACATGCTCTCCTCTAATATGTTATTTGTATTCTTCCCTCAACTTACAAAGAAATTTAGACTCATTTGATGTACAAGAAGAGTGTTTTGGTGATATTTCACCAACATTACAAGTATCTCTATAGTTACGCACTCACCCGCAAGAGGAGGGTCTCACTAAATAGGTGTGTCTCATAGATTTGGAGGAGGATGTATAAAGACACACGGAACGAGAGATTTTGAAAATTTTACAATTGTTAACCCTCAACTAAGTCATAGGATAGGCCAACCGAAGTATCCTTGGGAAAGACAACTTCTATAATTTTGACCTCCATAGCTCGCAAAGAAGAATCCAGAGTTGTATAATGAGTGACAAAATGCACACACACTCATGAAAATATAGGTACATAATATGCCAAGGGATTGTGGGAGAGATGGGATACCTAAGCGAGCACGGATAAGGAGGAGAGGGATACATTCAAGCCAACAATTATGGGAGGCTCATATGGTTTATATCATGGGCGTAGTATGGAAAACAAGTTTATAACACTACATAGAATCAAAGGAAAAGAAAATTGTGCAGCTTCAACCCGGCGAGGATCAAGGCCAAATATAGGCAGTCTTGAATTGATGGATCATCATCAAAGAAAATAATAACATAGGAATAATGAAATAGTATTATTTTTGGTTCATCACATGTAACACACTTAATTTCAAATATTTGAGGACAAATATTTTTGAAAGGGTAATGTGATATGACCCAAAGGGCATATGTGAGGTATATGAAATGATCCCAATGGGGTCATATAGGGGGTTAAATAATCGGTGATCATGTCTGAAGAAGAAAAATGTAAAAATTGGGTGCTCGAGAATTGGTTCGAAACTAGAATGACGAGATACGCCTCGTCGATACGATCCTATAACCGTGAATGACACTCAAATCCGACTATGTACTTTGTATGTGAAAGTTATTCAGGTTTTAATGCAATTTCGAGCGAAAGACCGGTTTGACTGGGTTTGACTTTAATTTTGAAAATTAAAAAAGATATTCCAAAGAATATTCCTCAAAATATTCCTAGAATATTCCTCAAAATATTCCACAGGCCAATCGTCATTGACAATTGTGACCTGTGAGTTGCCATGGTGATTTGACTTTTGATGAATTTAAACCAATCACTTGGGTGCCATGTGAAGCACGGAGAAAGTACATACATGGCCTTGAACACATTTAAGTTTTCAATGGAAAAAATTGTGCAGAAGGTTAAGAATCGGGCAAGAGACCTGCGGGTTAAAGCACCCACGACTTTACCGTCATACACGGTTTAGTTCTTGTGTATGGGGTGGAGTTTATATTTAACGTTGGTAATGGTTTGGTAGCCGGTAGGGACGGCCCCACACCATCGACCGGTCGAGAACCAAGGCCTTGAGCCTAATTGCGGTGATTTTCGACGGATATCCTGGTGGTTTGTACGGAAACCCCACTATGCTTGTTCCTCCCGCTTCATTTTAATACCCGGTTTGTAAGTTTGAGTTTGATTACGTGATACATTAGGTACCACGACGATTAGTAAATGACCTTGTTGGCCTGACCTAACTTTTATTGCTAAGCAACGGTTGCGATAAATACCGAGCGAACCCCAATTCGACGATGAATACTATTTTGTAGTGAGTTATCTGCATTCTTTCCGGTTTTAGCGAGTTTCCCTTCGAGCGATACGGAACCAAAACTTCGATTGAGCATAACTTTCCAACGGAATGAAACCTTTTTGGACGATTTTTTATTTTTGATTTTAGTGTTTTGAGCATTCCCGAGCCAATGGTGCGAGGTTGCGGAAGGAAACATAACTCGCTGTATTCACGTACTTTTTCCAATAAAAGAGAAGCTTGAAGAGCCATCGAGAACTAGGGAGTGTTGGGCCTTGTTGAGCTGTGGTTAACCATTGAAATTGAAAAAAGCCAATAACTTCTGCTAATTTTACAATATTTTGAACTCATTTCTACATTATTTTCATGTAAACTTTCTTATCACTTTATATTAATTTGAGCATCTATTAAATGATTGTACCCATTTGGGGGCCTTGAATAAATGAGATGTATCGAGAGGGTGAACTTCCTCCTTGTTCTTTGTGTTATATTGTGTGATTTTGTCTTGCTATGTTTTTGATTTAATTTGTTAAAAAACGATAAAAAAAATAACCTCCTTCACATAAGACTCGAGAAATTTACCAAAAGCACTTTCAATTGTGGGACATGAATGACGGGTTTTGCGCATATAATTTTATGGGAAATGAATACATTGAAGAAAAAATACAAGTAATTTCATTTTCGGATTATGAGTGTTAACTAACCAGTTCTGAAGCAGAGACTACTGTAAAGCTAGGTAGCCTTTGGATCTCATCCTTTTTATCCAAAGGTGACATGTCTATTAAATGCCCCTACGGTCAATCTCAGAATAGATCTGAAAGTTTCACATTCAAGTTAATGAAAATGGATACAGCACACATTTTCAAGTACTTCCATTTTCGGATACGATTGGTATCGAACTATGGTTTGAAATTTCAGGATTTTTACTCAACATTTGTTTGTGCAAAAGTTTAAGTCATTTGTTTGCAAGTTTTTGATGTTGACTAGGTTAAAACTCAAAGAAGGTGAAAGAAAAATTAGTTGAGTGCACAAACTAATCCACAACCGAAAGGTTAGAGGCTACCTCCAGAGAGCCCTGAGAAGCATTTCTGAGGCATGTCTTCAAAGAGAAGGTAAAACTCACGAAGATGGATCCCAAGGAAGAAGAAAAGGGTATTTCAAAAAATTTCTTCGATATGATTGAAATAGTAAGGATCCTCTATCGAAAGAAATGATAAGATTCTTTGGAGAAGGTCTAAAAAACAAAAAGGGTAAGGAGGGATTCCTCTGAAAGGAAAGAAAGATGATTAGTCAAAGAAATGGAATGGAGAAATGGTGATCACCATCTCCATCGTCATCCTCTTCCTCATCATCATCTTCTCGACTTGATGAAATAAGTCACATAAGTTGAAAACAAATTTGGTAAAAATCCCTTTTTAAAGCTTGATATCAAATTTGAATTTCCGTGTTTAACGGTGAAGTTAATGCTGAAGAAATTAAATAATTGGATCAGACAATTGGAATTCTATTTAAGGATTAAAAATGCGCATGATAATGACACTAAAATACAATTAGCTTCATTAAGGATGGATGGGGACAGCTTTGGTATGGTGGGAAGTCAAGACCAAGGATAAAATTCAAAAAGCATGGTAGCTTACTTTATCATGGATTAGTTGTTACCCATGAAATTAAAGCAATTTTTATCCTCTTGCTAATCCTACAAAAGGCTATAATAGATTGGAAAAACTTTGAACAGCTTAAGGACAAAGAAGTGTTCAAGAATACACTCAAGGTTAGGAGAAGGTAGTGTTGTTAAGAGTAGACTTAAAAAGTCAAGATACTTTGCTGAAATATGGGTGGATTTCATAATTACCTTATACATACTATCCTTATGTTTAATCCTACTAGTCTAGATGAAGTTTTCGTACAAAACTGTACATTTTAGAGGCTAGAGGAAAAACACTTTTGGTCTACATTGAATGAGCGGTGATTTTAAAAGGCAAAGGAAGAAAAAGGATTGCAAACTCTAGAATTGAAAAAATTCTTTTGCAAGAATTGTTCAAAAACAACCCGATGAAGATCATGATGAGAAGCTTCATGTGGATGAAATGGAAGAAATATAAAAACAAAGACAAAACCAAAGAAAAGGAAAAGCTGTTGCAACTTTTGAACGGGACTTGGGGTCTAAATTAGGTGATGGGCCCAAAGGTGTCACCATGGTATTAAAGAACATAAAGGAAAAGAGGTTGGCCACGAAACAAATCCCGGGTTCTAGCATTTTATTTGTCACAAAGAAACTCAAAATGAAAAGAAGGATAGAGCTATTTCATGTGAGGATAAACTCAAACCCTGCAAAGATAGACACACTTTTTGATGAGTAGGTATCAAGCTAATCTCATCTCGAAGAATTGGTCAAACGAGTTGAAGCTTGAGAACAGTTCCACATCCAAGCCTTATCCACTTGGGTGGATATGCAAGGATACTGCTTCTGAAGTCTCAAAAAATTGTCTTGCGCTTCGCCATATGACTCGATATGTTGATTGGGTTGGGCTGGATGTGGTACCATGGCACTTCACGGTGTTGTGTTGGGTAGTCCATATTTATATATGTGAGAAGAAATCTTCCATTGCCATGAGAATAGTCACTTGTTCAAGGATGGAAAAGATTGCATTGTGAGAACACATAAGAAGAAGCTAGAATCTTCTTTAGTCCATGCGGGGAGCAATTGAAAAGGCTAATTCATGCAAGTCAAATTTGACTTTGTTGATGGTTAAACAACAATTTTGTACATTTTCATTTTCATGATATTAGCATTATAAATGATGGTATGTTTGATCGATAACGGTTTGTTTTTGAAAAAAGATGACAATATGTTACTGGTACCTTTGGTGATGATCGGTGCGAACGAAGTGTGATTTTAGCGGTGCAAGAAGTTCATGAAGAATGGAAAGGCATGCAAGCAAAGAGGGCAGACAGTTCAGCAAGGGTCATTGCTGGTTTCAGAATGGCAGATTGGTATGGCGAGAAAACTTGGTCGGGATTCGGCACAAGTGCATGGCACACACAACAAAAATTCGTCATGTGGACAGTTGGCAAGGTGAATCTTATTTGTAGTCTTCTCTGAAGTTTTACCATTGTGGAAACAATATGCTTTCTACAAATTATAGTTTCTGTTCTGCAAATTTCAAGAATTTGTGTCATGAATCAGTCAATGTTAGCAACATTCGATCAATGAATTCAAGGAATAATTTATATTTTTATGAGAAGCTCAATTTGATGAAGTCAAGAATATTTCAATGGTTCAAAGTTGGAAGAGTGGAGAATCAGTCTCCTCATCTTCATTTTTTGTAACAAGAGAGCTTTTGTGGGTCCAACATCTTACCATTGGGAGGTGTGATCAGGTGATCATGTCCTAAGTGAAGAAAATGCTCAAAATTGGAACTGCTTAGAATTGGTTGAAACTAGAATGACAAGATAGCCCTCGTCGATACGATCTTGTAGCCATGAACTGCACTCAAATCCGACACTGTATGTGAAAGTTATTCAAGTTTGAAAATTCACAATTTGAGGCAAAAGACCAGTTTGACCAGGTTTGACTTCCCAATTTTGAAAATTAAAAAAGGTATATTCCTCAAAATATTCATTGGAATATTCCTCAAAATATTCCTTGGAATATTCCTTATAATATTCCACTTGGGCCAATCACCATTTGACAATTGGCAACACGGAATTGCATAGTGGTTTGACTTTGGTGAATTTTGGCCAATCAATGGGTGCCACGTGGCAAGCCCAGAGGCTGCCACGTGGCCCCAGGCCTGTTTAAATTTTCACATGGAAAAATTGTTTGGAGGTTCTGGGAATCGAACCCAAGACCTCCAAGTTAAAGCGCCCATGACTTACCATCATACCACGAGTTTAGTTCTTATTATGTATGGGGCGAAGTTTATATTTAATGTTGGTAATGGTTTGAAATGATGATAAAAGGGGGCCAGCCCCCACACCATATGACCCTAGTCCGAAAACCAAGGCCTTAAGGCCTAAACGCGGCGGGTTTTGAAACGGATATCCCGACAGTTTATGCGGAAGACCCCACTATGTGACCACTCCACTTCATTTTAATGCAACGGTTTGTAAGTTCGGATTTTTATTACGTGGTCTGTTAAACTTTTTCCTCGGCGGTTAATGCGGCCATGTGGCCAGCACAACCTAACTTTTATTGCTAAATTAAACGGTTCCAATAAATCTAGAGTGGAGCCCCCAATTCCGGCGGTGAATGCTATTTTTAGTGGAGCTATCTGTAGTCTTTCCAGTTTTGGTGGAGTTTCCTTAAGCCAACCTGGACAAAACTTTAGTTGGGCATAAATTTCAGCAGACAAAACATTTTTAGATGAATTGTTTTTGATTTTGGGTATTTTGAGCATTCCAGAGCCAATGGTGCATGTTGTAGAGGCAACAGAGTTCATCTTTAGGTACTTTTTCAGCAGAGAAGCTTGAAGATCCATCAAGGCCTAGGGAGTGTTGGAGTTGTATTGGGCTATGGTTAACCATTGGAGGTGAAATAAAAGCCAATATTTACTGTTTTCTATGTTCTGAACTCATTTCTACAGCTTATTTTTCCTGTTTAGGTTTTCTTATCACTTTATAACCAATTTGAGCATCTAATAGAGCGAGGACATGCCCATTTGGGGGCCTTGGACCTGGTATATGTAGCCTAGGAGGGGTGAACTACCTCATCAACTGCTGTGTTATATTATGTGATTTTATCTTGCTGTGTTTTTTAGATTTAATTTGTTAAACAGTAAAAATAAATAACACTCCTTCACACATAAGACTCAGAAATTTACCAAAAGCACTTTGTTTCAATTGCAAGACATGAATGATAGTTTTCACATATAATTTTATGGAAATGAATACCTTGAACAAAAAATATAAGTAATTTCATTTTCAGATTATGAGTGTTAACTTCTTCAAGTTCTAAAGACAAAGTTTGTAAAGGGCTAGGTAGCCTCTGGATCTCATCCTTTTATCAAAGGTGGCATATCCAGTAAATGCCCCTACAATCAATCTTTGGAATAGATCTAAGAAGTTTCACATTTAAGTTAATTAAAATGGATACCTTGCACACATTTTCAAGTACTTCCATTTTCAGATCATTAAATGTGCATGCAATATGTGAATGTATATGTAATAAGGTCATTCTAATAATTAATGGGACACATCTTTGATGTTTGAATAGCTATATATAGAGATCATGTAGTCATCATTGAGGACAGTATTTTGGATGTGTTGTATCTTAAGAAACAATCCCTTGGCTATGGTAAGGAATCAGTGCTCAAGACATATATATATGTCACAGAAAGATTATGTCAAATGGTCTTTGCTTAATGACCCTCAGAAATCTATTATTTAAACCCTCAAGAATCTGATGCAACAAATTATTCACAATGCCATTATATGATGATACTAAATGCAGTGATAAGAAGAACATGAAGGAAGGAAGCCTAAACTAATATGCTGATAAACAGAATCTATCACTTTAAACTTTGGAAGAATTTTAAGAAAGTGGAATAGTTAAAATGAAGGAGTGCCCATTAAGGATATTTAACTCTTATTTACATATGTAAAAATAGACCTGCAGCTCCATTACTTCATTTTACTCATAAAAGGAAAATACATAATGGAAACTGGAAAAAATATTAATAACAACAGATGCAAGAATCTTGATCTTCATTCATTAATCATCAGAAAATTGAGTACAAAATTTGCAGTAGTCCAAAGGTCCAAAACTCGTAACCTTTTCCTTTCAATTATTTCTCTTTAAACATAGTGTAAAGCATTTTGTAACTACTGAAACTAATCCTAACTGATCAAAATACTTGAGACTTCTTAAACTACCTATTACATATCATTGAAATGACTTATTACAATTACATTCTCTTAAAAGAGATAAAATAAAACTTAAATCCTAATCTATTTGTTGAATAAGAACTGGTCCGCTGCTGTTGTATTCTCTTGATTTGCTGACTTGTCTTTCTTTGAAGTTGACAGATCTTTAGGTAGAACGGTCATCCAAGCTCTGCATTTCTTCCACACTTCAATGTTTGTCATAGGTGAATTAATCAGCTTTTGATACTCCAGTCTAAAGGCAATGATGATGTTGAATGTTGGTCTCTCTATAAATAAGGTCTTCACCAACCATAATAGCTAAAAGTGCCTCTGAAGAAAGTTAATAGTTGTTATCCACCTTGTTTTTTGCTAATATCATAGTGGTTCATAAGAATCCCATGACAAAATACTGCCTCCAAGGCCCCAGCATGATGGAAATCCTTCCCTGGCTCTTTTGTCATACAGATTATCAAACTTATTATTGCTTCCTTGATCTCGGTCAAATTCTTCTGAGTGGTCTTCCTGCAATCAATTTTAACAATCAATTTGTTAATCTCCACAGCATATAGAATCCTATCTTTAATCTCATTTTCCTCTAACTCTTGGTCATTCTTTGAATCAATAAAATCAATAAATTTCTTTGCCCAAATAGCTTTGTTAATAGTCTTCTACTTGTCTGCCATAACCTGCTCCTCAAAATATCTGATAATGCTTTTTTCTTCTGATACATTAGTCATAGATCCCCAAACTGCTTTCATTTCTTCAATGATTTCATTCCAAATGATTTCCTTAGCCCATATCAAAGATATATTTCCCTTCAATTTCTCCTTTAGACTCTTAATCTTAGCATCAGTTGTTTAGCAATCTTTCCTGTATTTATTGATCTCCCCATCCTTGGCTTGCATTATATTTGTTACTATCTCCAAATCATTTTGTGCCCTTTTGAAATTTCTCTCTGCCATCTTCAATTCAGTGTTCAATTGAGATATATGTGTTGTTGGATCATCATTTCCAAATGGAAAAATAATAGTGCAGGAATGAGAATCAATCTGATTTTGTAATGACAACATAGTTTCCTTTAACTTATTAATTTCTACTTCTTTCTGCAAGAGCTACTGATGAAGGTTCTCTTTCTCACTTTCCACTTCTGCCACCTCTGCTACCATAGAATGTTCTCCTGTAGGTAACTTCAATTTTTTCTTCAACGCAAAAATTTCTGATTCAACGCTTTGTAGCAACTTCTGCACAGCAGGCCTATCATTTGGATCTACTCCAATATTTACAAATATTTTCTTGAGTTCTTCATTCTATTTTGTTAAAGCCCTGGAGTTGGATTTCTCCAATTTCAGTTGCTTGATCAACTTTCCTAACATGTTTTCATCCTTAAGAGCCATTGCATTAGTTTTGGTCAAATCATTTACTATCAGTTGACATGTTTGTATATGTAAATTTACTTTTTCAAGTAAAGGAATCTTCCTTACATCAACAGTTAAATTTACAATATTGAAATTATTTGATGACCCTATAGTCATATCAGAGGGGTGAGAAAGAGAAATCTTAAACTAATCATTTTCAAGATCCATGGCAGTTAGCAATCTTGTTTGATCTGGAGTTATTTGATACTCAGCCTGTGTCTCCATGCTAGCCTTCATCCTTTGATTCCTTTCAGAAATCAAAGTAAACACTTGTTTAATCAAAGGTACTTGTTCTTGAGCATCTCCATGTCTACTTGGTGAGGTTGGGACATTCTTCTCATCTCCTAGTTGAAGTGAAAAACCAAGTTGAGCACCTGCTAAGTCTTCATTGAATTTCATCCTCTTTTCAGCTCTCTTCTCCTCATCTTCAGAATCTACAAATGCCTCTTTAATCCTCTTACTTGATTTCTCAGATATGATAGGAGTATGAATATTTGAGCCAACAGAACCTGCAAAACCCTTATTTTCTAGCTTCTCTATGTTAGGTCTACTTTCATGAACAAATTTTGAATAACCATTTTCAATTCTCCTATTTGAAATCACTTTATGGGGGTCATAAGCGCACTTATCTCCTAACAGCAAGTTCACTCCATCTAACATCATATTAACTTCATCAGCTGCTGGTCTCATGTTGACTATAAATGGACGCATAGACATAGGTAGCTTAAACATATGACCCTTTTTCATAGGTATAGAATGTATTTGGTCAACATTTAAAATATGCTTAATGAAATCTAAAGCAAATAATCTCATAGGCACAAATATAGGAAGCCTATATGGTTCTACCCCAGCCCCATAAAGTCTAATCTCTGAATAGTCTTCATAAACATACCAATCTCCAAACTTACAATTTGTTCCCAACTACAATAATTCTTGAGTCTTTGGCAAGAAAAATGGGGGAGAAACCCCATTCATAATTTTATATGCAGTAGACATAAAATGATTTGAAAAATCAAACAGACCATCCTCATTTTGTTCTTCTCTTACTACATCAGTCTAAAACACTATTGATTGCCTCTTTTTATTTACATCCATGATATTTAACCCCAAATGCAAGATTTCTTCCACATTTTGATATAGAAAGAGATAAATGATAAGAGAGGGGAACCTGAATGACCCAGTGAGTGATAAATTCATGAGCTAAGTATTGAGAACTTCTTGCCAATATGAAGGAATATCCAACACTACTCTTTCATCATCAATGCAAACATTCCCAGAACTGATTTGTCAATTATGTTGTCATCTTCTTTTTCCAATATCTTTGAAATACACCTCAGCACTGGCCGAACTTCTGCGTCGAAAAATTCCATGGAGAATTCTTTGCTTTCAGGTACAAATCGCTTCATATCTGGCTTCAGGAAAAAGACAAACTGATTGAATTCTTGACCTGCAAGACTATCATAATGTACTATCAATGACTCGTCAGTGAATTGAACATATGATTCTGAATCTTGGTAACACAGAGCTTGACAAATTAACAGGGCCGAGACTTGTAAGACATTCTCTCCAAGACAGTTCATTACAAAGCATTTGCCAGGGTACATGACAGACACTAGCCAGTGCACAAAATCAAGGAAAAGGTGTGTTCTTCGAATACATGCAGACAATACACCGGTTTTGGTCATGGTGGAGAAAATTGGACATGCTTTGTCATTCAGACAGACTTGTTGATAGAATTGGAGGTGATCTAAAGAGCACACAGTGTCTCAGATATCCCTCTCAGTGTCCATGAGAGGAATATGGTTGGATGAGCCGGAAAGAGACGTACTCTTAGCCATAATTCTTCTTAGGTTGGCAAACAATGACAAGGTGGCATACAACAATGGAAGACATGGGCGCAATCAAATTGACAAGTACATAGAAACAACAATAGCCTTGCGAAAAGAGGAAACAATTTTAAATAGGTGGCGCAGGGCTTGTGAATTTAATGTTGAGTTGACGTGCAAAAATACCATTAAATGGTACCATGATGTGGTTGATAATTGTCGCCAACCAGCGGCTTACATCACTGCGGGAGGCCTCAAAGGTACGGAGCACTCATCAGGTTCATGCCCCCACTGTTAATCCTGACCGCAGATCTTGATCGCCCCCCCAGTCAACGGGGTCAACTGCGGAGGCACCCTCCTCGTTAACTTGTGTGTTGAATGTGCCTGTGGGTTGTCGCTTTTATCTCCTTCCAAACAAATCTTCGGACCCCGCTCATAAACTTGCTCATTTATTAACTGAGTGTTGGGACCCACCTTCATGAATCCTTTAAAGTATCGAACTTTAAACTAATACAAAATATTACATCTTTGAGTTAAAGTATGAGAAACTTATGCTTTAACATAGATTTTTCATATTTTTCTATTTTGTTGTATTTTTGCAAAATTAAAATAAAGGATATTGCAAATGAGCCACAACAGGATGTATGAATGAATTTGGTGTATTTGTAGGAGTTTATTCCTTTATTTAAGGCGTTATTTTGTAACTTATCTCTCTTAGCTATCTTGGAGTTTTTCTCCATAATTGAATTATTGTGCATGGTGTGTACTTCTAGTTTTTTATGATATTTTATGCATTTGGAGCATAACATATAATGTATGCAAGCCAATGGAGAAAGGAATGTGAGAAAAATATGATTCTATGTGAGGTTCTTATCAATCTCCTCACCTTTAGGCTAACTAAGTATTAGTCAATTCATTGAAAGTAAAAGTAGTGATCCTCTTTACATAAACCAATCTGTAAAATAATCGTTAGTATGAATCTTAATCACAAGTGTACGAAAAAGGCTCACTTTAGCCATTCATAACAAACAACCCTAACAACAAAGATGACTGCCAATATCTTTAGATCTGAAATTAGTTGACCAAGATAAATGCTGCAAAAATATAGATCTATGCATCAAAAGACATTAAGCAGTAAATAAAAACAAGAGTTGCTCCATCCATCCAATATACAAGACAAGAATATGTTGAATGAATTTTGTATTAATGGCACCTGGGAGGAAAACATAGAAGCAGATATTACTAGTTTCCTCTCAATTCCATGGGTTTTTGTAAGTCCTCATCACTTTAGATCTTAAAATCCCTCTTTATGTTAGTAAAACCTGTGAAAAATGGAACTCAAAGGGAGCTCACAAGAAAAAAGATAGAAAACAGTGACAATGATGGTGGATCAAAGTCATATACCAAAAGTATACCCAAGTGATCTTAGGCAACAAAAGGTAGTGAATGAATGAAAACTTTCTATTTATAATGAAAATACGGAAGTTAGTCTAGATATTATGCATAATAAAATATTATTAACCAAATCAAGATCCAACTTTGCGGAATATTTTATTATCAGGTTGAGGGAAAGAATTGACTTCCAATAAATCCCTTTATTTGTAAATAACAAATAAATACATGATTTATTTATTATTCTAAGGATGTGGTTGAGTAATAATCAAATAAATAATTATTTATTTAATTATTTATAAATGATTTAGTCAAATTTATCAAGGAATATTATTTAAATAAGGTTTAAATAATTATTCCTAGAAAATAATAAGATAAATAATGATTTATCTAATTAATTTTCCTGTTTTGGGTTAAATATGACCAGGAATATTAATTAAACTATTGTTTAACTAATTATTCCTTGAGGAAAATCAAACAAATATGGATTTATTTAATATTTCCTCATGGGGTTTCCTGTTTAGACCATAAACAACTTAATAAAGGTGGTTTTATAAGTTATTTTTCATAGTGAAAGAAATTTTACTTAGGGTAAAATTGGTCTTACATGGTGTACTTAGGTCCATCTAATAGTAACAGGTTAGATGACCAAAAAATGGTGTAACAGATTTCCCCCCAGTGTGCGAGCGTTAGGAGCTAATCGTATGACCGAAGTACGTTGTAAGAACTCAATCACTAGACACCGAAGGGGAAGTCAAAGAGAGAGAAATATAAGGTAGACCGAAGCGCTAAAGGACTAGACCTTGAGGAGGTGAGATCTACAAGTGCGAAAAGTCTCTTTTATGAGTGAGTACATGTGTTATAGGCGGCAGGGGAGGCATACCTATGCCCACCGAGACAAAGTACAAAGAATAATGCCTGCAGTAAACAAGGGACTGAAATATAGTACATGTTGGCATGAACATGAGCCAGCTAAAACATGATAATGAATCCCACATACATCCTGTGCCTGGGATAATAGCCAAGACTTATAAAATAATGTCTGAGTACATGAGATACAAATACAACCCAAATGCCCCAGTAAACAGGAAAGGGCTCTGAAAATTTGACTGATACATGCAAACAAAAAGGCGCTGCAGGTGGATGAGGCTGACATCATCAAATATATGGAGTTGCATCAAAGGCTGTAATGAAGAAGTCATCCGGGCATGTGGGGGGCTACCTGTAGGGCCACCCCCTCATGAGGGCTGAAACATCTCACACACACCCGGGAATCACCGGTATCATCTGCTGCATCACTGAACCATCAAGTATATGGATCTCGATCATGCTGAAAGGAGCTGGATCTAAGAAACAATCAAGTCAAAGGGCAATAAGGAGTCCCTTTGCCTGATCTAAGGCACCGAACAAGAGTGGAAGTTGGAACCAAGGTACACCGCCCCCTAGACTTGTCTTTTGGAATGAATGATCTGATGTCGACAGAAGGAGGTCTGCCATAGGTGAGGCAAATAAGGGATCCTCAACTAAGGCACGAGAGAAAATAGTAGGGCGACTGACACACTGACACTAGGGATGATGATGAAATGGGGGGAACTGAGTAGCAGACAAACGACTTCCCTTGTTAGAGCATAAAGGGCATAGATGACCTAGTAGCGACTGACACAATATCATGAGGGATATGGTCAGTGGGACTGAAGGCCATAATGTGCGACACGAGAGAGGAACCAAGAAATGAATGATGGAGGAATATAGCAGGATACAAAGGGACTCGGGATAGACTCCATAAATGCGATGATGACTCAACTCGGATGCTCTAAACAAGGGTGACTCGATGATGTTGCCACACAAAAAAGGTCCAATGGGGACCATGAAAAGATGATTACATGATGGTTACTCACGACGAAAATCGACACGAGTATGGACAAGTATGAAGGCAAAGCCCAAAGAAAAAGTGTTGCAGGTGAGGAAATTTGATTTTGAGGAGTGATGAAGTGACCCTTCTTGGACAAAATGGGTCCTAGTGAAGTATCAAATCACAAAAAACTAACATATACCCATTTGAGGGCTCGGTGAGAGCTTTCCAATGGTATAGATAGTTTTTCAAACTGAGCTATGGTTTGGCCACAGTAAGTGAAAGAAAAATCAGGGGTTTCTCTTTTAATAAAGCATTTTCCCTCCAAATTCACTCATTTGCATGTGGAGCTGTGGTGAATGTAGAGAGGAGGGAAGGCCCTAAATCTTGCGGTGATCATAGCAGACAAACCGACTATTGGAATCGAGATCCTTCAGTTGTAGGTAAGAGGCCTAATCCTACTCTTTAATTTTAGTGGATTGAAAGTTCAATTTAGGTCCCCAAAGCTCGGTAACGTACTCCTGCTCCTCTTCACGGCCGAGTCGCACTTTTTGGGGCAAAATCTGTGACCTGAGTAGCAGGTTTTGGGCAGAAAACTACGACCTATCCCAGGATTGGGCCTGAAAAGTGTGACTTGATAGAGAAGGGTTTTTTTGTGCTGTTTTTTTTGCTGAGAACTGGGTTTTTATGTTTGGATACAGTCTTTCCTATCTGTAAAATGACAAATATGATGGTTTTGTACAGATATAGTAGAATTACGGATCACCTGGATAGAGAAAGATCTGGGCACATTACGGTTGGAGATCCGGGAGGATCAGGGTGTCTGTAGTGCATTGGCCAGGTTTGGGGTTCTGAATTTTGTGGAGAACCCTTTGATGAGAGCTGGAGAGCCCTTGTTGGCCCAAATTGTCAGCTATTGGGATCCAGACCATGAGGTCTTTATAGTGCAGGGGCACCGAATCGAGTTGACGGTCCAGGATATATATTTCCTTACTAGTTTCCCACCACTTGGGATGGTTGGGAATACTTAGCCAGTGTTACCGCGAGGGCGGAACATCATGGAGTTTGTAGAGTGCCATTTTCGACTAGGTCTCCATGTCAAAGGGACATGGATAGCCATCGGGGATCTAGAGAGGTTAGAGACCCGTGCTATGGCCGCAGCGATGCTGTGGATCCTGGGTAACTAGGCACTCCACCACATTACTGGAGGGCAGATGATGCTTGTGGAGAGTGTGTGGAATCAGACCTACTATGGGTGGGCTCGGATGATGTTTTCATCATTGAAACAACAGTTGTTTCTCTTCAAGAAGCAACTGAAACATGACTGTGCATATGTTATGGTGTTGTGCTCACTCTTCTTTGAGAAGATCCCAACACTTCGAACTCGAGGGAGCCCAGGATGCACTGATGGGGGAAACTACTGTTCAGAGGAGGAGGTGGGGCAGTTAGACGGGTGTTTCGACCCAAGTTTTTTTCTCATTGGGATCAGATGCCATTGTACATAGAAAACTATCCCTATAGTGGGATGAGTTATTGTGGGGACCTATATTTTCCACTGCCGCCTGGTTGAGTATGGGGGTTTGATGGTAAGTGGAAAATTGCTAATCTTTTATGTGCATTGTAAAGTTTCAGAATATTTTATATGGTATTGATTCGTTCACTTTTGGTATGTAGATATAGCACCGGTAAAACCATTTGGGTATATGGGATGACCTGTAGTATTAAGAACTGCTGGACCTAGTGGATCAAGAGCGCCACAAAATGAGGATGCAACAGCCGTCTTGGAGGACATCCGTTGTAGATGTGAGAGGCTTTTGATCAGTGTTTCAGAGCACGGCTGGCAAGACTTAGATGACTAGTACATAGAGCCATGTATTGGTCTACCCTTGGAGTGGCGAGGGGTCATGCGGCGCATGGCGATGGTCGGACAGGGGATGTGCAATCTACGAGCTGCAGGGGAAGGGCCATTGGCTTGGGATCCTCTAGATAGTGATTAGTGTGTAGGAGCAGGTGGTGCCCCCAGTTTTGAGTTTTTGTAACATGCTATGGGCATGTCATATGTATCAGAGTTGATGGACTCTAAAACATTTTATACGACACATATTATGGATATGCATTGTTTTGATGGTTTTATGTTATTGTCTTGTGTTAAATGCGTGTGCTAAATGCCAATCTAGAATATTGTTTGCAATGTTACCTACGTAGTGATTTTGTGCTCTAGGTACATGACTGAATGTAATGATTTCAAATTCACGCATCAAAAGCCTCACTCGTAAATATCTTCTAAAAAGGATAGGATTATGCACACGATAAACACCATTCAATTACATGACAATAAGCAGGGAATCTAAATGAACATGAAGGTGGGGGATGTGATGGGAGAGGGCATCGGCTAATAAACCTCACACTCCATCCTATTCGGCCTGATTATTGGTGGCAGTACCAATGCATACACCGTTCGAGAGAACAAGCAAATGCAAGGGGGTAAAGATGGCCCAACCTACCGAGGCTAGATTCCGGGCGTAGCAACTTGCACCATTGGCATAACTGATATAAGGTGTGGACGAGAGGTCCATCTGAAAGGTGCCACAAGACAATAAATGGGAGGATGATGAACAATTCTAGCAACCTGAGCGCAAAGTAGAAATCGAACGCACACCGTGAGAGGGAGTGATCTGGGTAGGATGTCTAATACTCACACACCGACGGTTAGGTGGAGTGTGGGAGCTACCGGAGGTGTAGCTTGTGCTCATGCTGCAAAATTCACCATAGACATGGATGGTGCCATCCCACTTATGGGCGGGAAATATGAAATCAGGGGTGGACAAGGCTTATATGATGTCATCATAAAAATAGAAGATGGAGTGACTGGAGGAAGTGATACCACATGACACGGAGAAGCTACCTGAATCATCATCAAGAGAAGAAAGGTTCACATGCGCATCGTCACGATGGATGATGGAAGAACAAGAAGACAAGGGATCTACCGATGTTGAGCCCAGGGTGATCATTGAAAGGAGGTCAAGCGAAACAACAGGGGAAGATACAGAGGGAGCTTCCACTGAGGGTCTCATGGATGATGATAGGTAGAGGATGGTGGCTGCAAGCTCCGTCATCTCGACATCAGGAGGGGGAATGTAAATGGGAGTGAGTAAATCCTCAAGCTAGCCTGCAGCATACTGCGCAAGTACGGGAGAGGCGGATTGGTTCTGTTCAACCTCGTACTCCCGAACTACCTCCAAAGAGGCGTGGTAATGCGTAAGGCAGGGACAATGGTTGGAATAATTTCCATGGAGATCACACAAAGCATAGGGTTGATTGGTGTGAATAGTCTTACGGTTCAGGAACAGGGTCAACCGGGGCAGCCTTGTCTTTTGATTCCCGCTTGCGAGTTTTTCCCTTCTTACCCAGAGCGGTCGCAATAGGAGAAGGTTCATGTTGAGGTGGCTGAGGCACTGTAGCAGTAGAAGAAGTCATGGGGACCGATTGAACTGGGGTCAAAGAAAGGTAAGGTTTGGGTTGACCAGGCGGGGTAGCGGCTGGGGGATCAAGGTACCAAACGGGAATCCCCAGGGTCAAGTTAGGAAGAGAGAGGGTAGCCATGATAGGTACCAAATACACTCTACGAGGGGGAGCTAGGAATGGTATCTCACCAGAGGGGTAATGGCCAGCCAGGACAGCCCCAAGATGGTTAAGGCTTGGAGGAACCGTTTCAGGAGGGTAGAAAGGCTTATGGACACCAGTTGTAGGTGAAGGGCTAGGAGGAGGGGGTCTAGAAGGCTGAATCGAAGGGCTAGGAGTAGGTTGCAAAGGGCGAGGCTACTGAATAGCTGAACTGGGCCGCTTGAGGGAGGCCCGAGACGATTGCATCATGAAAACATTCGATGAGCTGGGATCAGAGACAAGAGGAGGAAGACCAAGGAATGTACCAAGCAAAGAGGAGTCTTTGTAGACTCCGGGTGAGACACTGGTCAAAGGATCGACGGTTTGCTTATTGGCCATCGAAGAGATGATGGACTCAGGGAAGGTCTAAGACTTAGGCTCGTAATATGTCAACTGGTCAATGGTGACTATATTTCCGTTATGAGGGAAGAACATCTTGCGGTGAACTGCAATTGGGACAGCAGAAATCGCATAGGTGTAGCTACGACCCAATAGAATGTTGTAATATAAGGGGGCATCTATGACTTCTACGTCAACGTAAACAGTTTTTCCCACAAGAGTAATAGGACAATTGCAGAATAGGCCAATGGGTTGGGAGGTGTGTCCATCCACGCTCGGAGAGTGATCGTGGAAGGAGTCAACTTAGGTGATCCAAGTTGTTTCCAAATCGAAACGAACATCACACAGGTGGATGCCCCCTCATCAATGATACACCGAGAAATGTTGGCATTCTGAATCTTGAGTGGGATTTGGAAAGCGACAGAAGCAGGAAGAGGAGGATGTTATGATTGGTCAAAATGGAAGACGATCAATCGATCATCTGAAGGATCTATAGCGCCCATGGGAGATAGTAGAGATTTTCGTTGTGAAGGGCATGACTGGAGGAGTTCCAGCATTGAGATGGGAGCAGGAGATTGTGCCAAATCATCTACTATGCTAAGCGAATGGGCAGATTTTCCAGAAGAAGTGTTTCCGCGTAATGGTCCCTTAGGGATCTTGGTATAAACCTTCGCCTTAGGCTGAGGGATCTGCAAAGGACCATTAGGTGTCGAAAGAGGCTCTGTAGAACCTGAAGAAGGGAGCTCAGGGACAGACGTAGCGGGAGGCTTGTTGTACTGACAGGACCGAGTTTGAAGGTTGAGGTCTACGATTATAGGTTGGTCATAATTCATCATGAGAATCTGGTAATCGGAGGTACCAGATGGAAGAGGTTGAGTGGTTGCCTAACCTTCAGGTGGTTGGGTAGCCACGAATCCTTGCCGAGGGAAAGGATTAGTAAACATATAGTCGGTTGACTAGGCACACCACTGGGAGGGACGGAAGGGAAGGCTTGTTGTCCTCGCAATGTTGCTTGAGACTCCCACATCTGCTTCATTTGTTGTAAAAGAGGACAATCATGTGTGTAATGACCATAAACACCACAACAAGAACAAGGCTTGTTCGTGCGAACAAGCCTGTCCTACTTGGGCTAAGTGCCCTGTTGCTGATTAGTAGTGTTAGGTGCATTATTTTGAGGATTAGGTCTACGATTACTGGGAGCAGATTGATTTTGAGTGCCTTTCCTCTTCCTTTTGGAAGGAGGAGGATTAGTCGCGCCCTGTTGTGCATACACCTACCCCTGAGGGGGCGGTGGCTGCTGTTGTGGGGGTTGAGAAGGCAAGGGAGGCAGAGGTGCTAATGCTGGAGGAGCTGGAGCACCAGGCTACAGATACAGATAATAAGGGGGTTGGATAATATTATGGTAAACATGAGGTTGGGAAAAAGGAGGAGGCATGTTGTATCTTGGATACATGCTACCGGGAGGGGGAAAAGTGTAGGAGGTGTTGCCCCCCCTGAGGAAGACCATAGTCCATGGGAGGCTGGGCATATGGATGAGAGAGAGCTCCAACGATACCGTCGGTGACATGAGATGCCCCCGGTGCATTGGCACCACTGGGTCTAGGAAGATCAGGTAGAATGGTATAAACATAACCTGACTAAGCGTAGATCGGGTCATAATTTAATGCAATTTGGAGAGCGGATTCTTCGGTTTGAGGGAAATGCGTTGCGACATATTTTTCGATAGTAGGCAAGAGATATCTAAGGAACCAGTCTATGTAGACACGGTCTTCGAAGGTAGGGGATCGACATAGGCTCTTTCTTCTCCACCACTCCCAGACATGATCGGATAGGTGGGTCGCAGAAAATTGACGGAAAGAATTCAAAAGTTCGGTACCAGTGTCATCACGAAGGGAAGCTGAAAATAAGACAGAAAAGCTTGAGCAAGAGTTGTAAAGGTGGTATGAGAGGATGATGCCTGATCAACAAACCACTTAGAAGCTTCACCTGTAAGCGTACGTTGGAACAACCGAAGGCGGAAAGATTCATCGGTAATGGAGTTATACGAACACCACATTTGGAAAGATCGAACATGATTTGTAGGATCTTCTCCAACAAGGCCTTTAAAGTTGGGGATGTCGAAAGGGAGCTTATTCGGCATAGTAGGCCAACTAGCGTCATGGTGTATAGGGTCATTGATCAACTGGTTAAAATCAGGAAGACTGAGGCCTGCCATATAAGGGAGCAAGGGAGCAGCCTGGGTAGTTCATGTTACGGTCCCACTAGTAGTATTCCCAGCATTAGGGCCGGGGCTACCACCAACATTAGGTCCTAAACTAGGCATGGTGAAGGTGACAGGGGGTAAACCGGGGGTGGAACCAGAAGGGGAACCCAATGAACCATAATATGTTGAATGAATTTTTGAATTAATGGCACCTGTGAGGAAAACATAGAAGGATGTTACCAGTTCTCCTCAATGGGATGGGTTCTTGTAAGTTCTCAGCACTTCAGATCTAAAATCCCTCTCTCTTGATGGTGTAGAAAACCTAGACAAAAATGGAACTCAAAGGGAGCTCACAAGCAAAAAGATAGAAAAATATGACAATGATGGTGGATCAAAGTCAGACCAAAAGTATAGATCCAGAGTTATCTTTAGGCAACAAAAGGTAGTGAATGAATGGAAAAACCCTTCTATTTATAACAAAATATTGAGTTAGTCTAGATATTGGTGCATAGTTAAAATATTATTAACCAAATCAAGATCCAACTTTTATGGATTATTTTATTATATTTATTGGAGGGAAAAAGAATTTGACTTGGGTCAAATCCCTTTATTTGTAAATAATAAATAAATAAATGATTTATTTATTATTTTAAGGACGTGGTTGAATAATAATCAAATAAATAATGATTTATTTAATTATTTATAAATGATTTAGTCAAATTTAACAAGGAATATTATTTAAATAAGGTTTAAATAATTATTCCTAGAAAATAATACGATAAATAATAATTTATCTAATTAATTCTCCTCTTTTGGGTTAAACATGATCAGGAATATTAATTAAACTGCTGTTTAACTAATTATTCTTTGAAGAAAATCAAACAAATTTGGATTTATTTAATATTTCCTCATGGGGTTTCATGTTTAGACCATAAACAACTTAATAAAGGTGGTTTACTAAGTTATTTTTCATAGTGAAAGAAATTTTACTTAGGGTAAAATTGCTCTTACATGGTGTACTTAAGTCCATCTAATAGTAACAGGTTAGATGACCAAAAAATGGTATAACATACACAACCAAAATATAAATAATAAAATCATTTTCTATATACTACATACCACTTATAATACTCGCATGCCATGCAAAGCAACATGTAAAGTAAGTAGTGAATCCTTTTATCCTTTGTGATTCAAACATTAATCCAAATAAATGGGAATTAATCTAACTATTACCACATTTAGAATAAATAGTACATTATGATCCCTTAAAAAAAAATGGATGGAAAATCCTAGAAAACGAGGATTTTAACACGAATGTTTTGTATCTAATGACTATGAAACATGTCCCTCCTCAAGTATCTATTACTTAGAATTATGCAGTTTAGCTATTCAATGCCCAAAATAATTTGAAAGAAATGGATTTATAATCTTAGAATTTGTAACAATATGTATATATTTATTTAGTAAGTTAAGGAATTTCGTGGCCTACCTAGTATATAATATATACTCAAAGAAATCTTATTACTCAATCCCTAATAGTTTATAAGTAACCAGAGCAACAGGCATTGTCGTAGTCCTTGATTTTTCCCTCTTGAAATCAGGAAATGAAAACAACTATGGATTCAATAGATATGCATTATAGTAAAGATGTAAGATTGGAGGGAAAAATCAGGAAATGAAAACAACTATGGATTCAATAGATATGCATTATAGTAAATATGTAAGATTTGTTTTACATCTTAAGAATATTGCATTTTTTATTGAAAATGTGGTTGGAGGCCTATTACCAGTTAGCATAAATGTGTGTGAAAATGTATACATTTTAGCCTAATAAATGCTTGTGAAAATGTACCATAAATGTGCATATCTTCTAGAAGCCAATTTTTTAGAATGATTAAAAGAAGTGGTCAATATGGAAACCAATAAAAGGAAAAATAGAATATCTTAATAATATTTTAGTCTAATTGTAACATTGATGAAAAAAATTTGTCTCATGGATATCCACATGAACATATTCCTCTTACTAATTTTATATTCGACATAATACTTTGTTCACTATATGTGCCCTTCAACTCCCAACTCCCTATATCCCATTTTGTATTTATAATATTGTTCAATTTTAATCATAAGAAGAATAATATGAAATGAAATACACAAAAGAATGAATGTAATACACATAAGAATGAACTTGTAGAATTTTAGAAATTTTAGTTCAGAAAGGAGAGCAATGCCAAATACTTTCAGTCCATATACAAAAATACTCCACATCGAGCTATTGTAATATTTATTTTAATGATTAATGTAACAATTTTTACATATCTCATATGCACTCCATTCAATGTTGTAAATTAAGGTCCCTCGGGAGATATGCACTCCATTCAATGTTGGTAATGGTCTCCTTGAAATCAATAACATCGTTGTGGTTAAAGTCCTATTCCAGACATTCTAGTAGCACACAACACTATTAAAATCCGTCACCAACGTGCAGGGTCCAATTTTGATTTTTGTGGGTCTAATTTTGATTTTTGTGGATCGAATTGAGACCAAGGTGGAAAGCCAAGTCTAGGAAAAACCACACTGTCTCGAAAACCACGTAGTTTTTCGAAAACCACTAGACTTAAAATTATGCATTAATGCAAGTTGTGAACGCTTGCATAAAGGAACCCACCTATTTTTTTGTCTTCAGTTGTTAACGTGCTTTCATAAAGTGAAGAAAAAAGAAACCATGTGCTATCTTCAGTTCCATGCTTCAGACAATTGTTGTCCCATAGAACTTCTAGATAGAGTGAAAATACCAGCTACCCTTATCGTTTTGAGCCCTCAACTATAAAGCCACCATGAGTACAATTATAAAAAATTCCAGTACTAAAAAATGTCTCCATGCTCGGAAGCTTGCAGAAATGTTCCCATTCTTCACAGCTTGCAGCGTGGGCTTGGACATGTAAGTTCCTCTAATCTTTTGAGTAACTCCTTCCTACCACTTGTAACACATCTAATTCCAAAATTGTTTCCTACACACATATTACACGTTTTTTTGTTTTGGGGTTTAAATAGAGCTTTTGTCGAGTTTCTGAATGGAACTCATTTATAGTTTTTGATTTCATCTTTTCATGTCAAAGGATCCATTTATTAACACGCAAATCAAGAACCTTCTTGACCATGGATCTCGTTTTGAATTCAAGATGTTGATTTTAAATGCAAGAATTTGATTGCTACTTACCTTCTTCATTGTGGCGCAATAAGAATAAATGATACTATGGCACTTGAGGTTTCTTTTAAGATGTTTTCCCACAGTTTTCAAAAGAAAGCAATGAGCCTCAACTTTTTCTTCAGCTGGACTAGCCTTCACATTTGTGGCCAACAAGTAGTGAATACAATGATGAAAAAATTTTTTAGGTACCGTCTTCTGCTTCGAAAGCTCCCCAATAAACCTAATGCTTCCCAGAGTTTGAAGCTTTACTATCTTCTCCTTGTGGCGTATTTCAAATTCTTGATCTAGGGCTAAGAAATATTTGATTTCAGATCGCAGATTATCTACACCCTCAAATGCTTCTTGGCAAGTGTTAACAGGAATCTTCTTGAATGCTATTCATTTTCCGTCTCGTTCTTTAGGTGGAAATTGAGGGATTTTTGTACTTAGATACTGGCACAACTTGGTTAGTGGTGGGAGGACACACCCAATTTTTTTTTTTTAAGAAATAATTAGTGATGACAGAACAAACCTAGACCTCTCTTTCTGAGAGAAATAATTAGTGATGACAGATCAAACTAGACCTCTCTTTCTGAGGCAGCTAGAAAAGAAGAAAGGAGGATTGAACATGTGAGGTGACAAATGGCCAAAAGAAGCGACAGGTGCCTACTGATCGATGTAGTGGATTTTGATATGTAGTCCAATGGACATTAATAGAGTGCAAAACATTAAATGTTTTGCAAGTAATGCTAGGTCCAAGCTAGCATTAAAATATCATTCAATTGAAACGTAAAACTTGTTATCATAAGTTTCAATAAAAAAATATGAAAATAAGAGATGGAAACTCAAACTTGGATAAAAAGTTATTTAATGAAATATTTATGATAGAACATTGGCTAAAATCTTAAATAAATGGATTATCAACCCATATTAATATTAGGTCCATATTAATACTAGGTCAACATCTACCGATTACTATAATCCAATGAAGAACTAATAAATAATAAATGAATCTATATTTTTTACAATTTATAACCCAAAAAAAATACAAATTTAATAATCATTGAGGGATTGTGAGCTTACCTAATATATCCACTGTATAAGTAGATTGTAAAACTTCCTCAATAAACAAAATTTTAATGTGATTATGAAGCCAACCCTATCCGTAAAATCCACGAGCAAATTGGAATGCTTTGGCTGAATGTGTATATTCTTGTAAATATTTTAATTTTATGTGATTTTTATTTATTTTAATGGTTAAATAAAATTTTTGTTTTTTTAAGTTTGTTATGATTATATTTTTATTATATTTAATATATTAATTTTATGAGATGGAAAATTGAATGGGTGATTTTATATCAAAAAATGCTTTAACAAAATACATAAGTTGAGAATTGAACCAATAATTTTACATCAAAAAATATCTTAACAAAACACTCAATCACTATTTATTCAAAACTCATAAACAAAATTTTTATAATTTAAAATTTAAAATTAATTATTATTATTTATATTCATTAAAAACTTCAAATTTCTTATGAATTTTCCATTAATATCTGTCTAATATAACCACGTTTTTGGAAAGCCTGTATTTTATATATCATACGTTTTTCTTTTGTAAACTCGTGGAAATTTAGATACACCTCACTATAAAAGAGGAAAGGAAACAACGGTATACAAAGAGACGTGCACTTTAATCCAACAAAGAGACGTGTGAATGTAGGAAAAGTAAATAAAGGCGTTATGAGTTTACTTTCAAGTAGAAAAACATAATTGGTATTTTTTAATTGCTTATTTGTATTAGTTCGTTTTATTATACATTTTTAAACCTATCATATTAAAATGATAAATTTCCCAAATGAGAAAAACACACACTCTTGACCAATAAGCTAATTCAATCAAATGTCTTTAATTGAATTAAATATACTAATTTTTAAATTTAAATATTTATTAAACTTTATAATAAATAATAGGTAAATTATTTAAATTTTATATTAAAATGATAAATTTTTATAACATATGGTATTTCAATATAAAAAAGTAAAGTTAGATAATTTTATGAAAATGAAATTATGTTGATTAGTTTAATTTATAATTTTTTTTGTTTGACTCACCGTCAATTTGAAATTTATTTGAAATTTGAACCTTGAATCTTATTATTTACATAATACTTCATAACATAAAGATCACTAATTAAGTTGTATGTAGACTAATACATAAATAAAGTTAAACATGAGTTAATAAATATTTAACTTCAAAACACAACCATCATTAATTAATTTTCTTGTGAGACTAATGCACAAATAAAGCTAAACATGAGTTAACAAATATTTAAATTTAGTTAATCATAATATAATTTCAAGTTGTATAAGTTATAAATGGTTTTGTTAAAATTATTATTATTTAATAATTTTAAATCATATAATTTTAGAAAATTAACCTTTTAAGCCCTTGATTGGGGGGTTGAAGTTGGGACATTGGAAGATGGGGAGGTTGCTACCATGCTTCCTCCCGGCACATTTAAGGGGTGGAGGGGGGTGAATGGGGGAGGAAGGGATGACATGTGGTGTGTTGGGTGTGGGCGAGGGAGGGGTGACATGTGGTGTGGTGAACCCATCCCATGCAACACACATACAACTGCATTTCACACTCTCTATGCATATGCCAGACAACACCAAATTTGTTTTTTCTAAGATGAGATACCTTATTCTCTAGTTTTTCTAGTATGTTGAGGCTCCTCCTCCACCGGAAGTGGGACAATTCCCTAGGGTGATTGACAATAGACAACTTTTTGTGGTGGAAAATTCACTGAGTAGGAGTATAGTCGAGGGGTTTTCTCTTAGGCTAAACCATTGGATTTTTTCCCTCGACATGAATTAGCATGCCCCTACATTCAATGTGACATGGTTTCAGAGAATGAAGGTCTTTAAATCATGCACTTGCCATTGAGCAACGACAAAACTGAAGGCCTAAGGAAAATAGGTGATGCCTTGCTCGGGACACAAATAACAAGCTTAGATCTCAACGATATAGGCACGGGATGCACCAATCTTCATTTAGCTCACATGTCACCTTCAGTCTAGGTCTGGATTGTTAGCCAACATTGGGTAATTTTCTATTTATCAAATCTCTTTCATTCTCTAATTACAGTATTAGTAGTGGATGTTAGCATGTTATGGCATAAGCTCAACTGGGTTGTCCGACAGGTAGAGCATCGGTCTCCCTGAGTGGCTATTAGACCTTGTCAAGAGGCATTTATTACTTCTCATCTGTCTTCTTGGTATCATAGACAGCTTGAGAAATCTGGAGCTCCCTGGTTCTCACTCGTTTATGGTTTTCTCAATGTTAATCCTTGGGGTCTTTCGGTGTTGTGGGTAAGAACTCTAGGTGTTGTGGGTAAGAACTCTACCCTCATTATATCTTAATTGATAAAATATACCCTCGAAAAAAATGTGTTTCCATTCGGGCTCTGGGGATAAGGGTTTCTTAGGGTAAGTCGCATGTCCAAGTCCAAACCCAGGATGTCGCAATTATCTTTCACTCTGCCACCTCGCCCAAAAAAAAAAAGTACGTGAGGAAAATTTTCAAGTTGAAGTTTTGACTACTAGTGACTCAAAAGCTTATTCGGATTCATAAATCCAAACAAAGATATCCAATAAGGGTCATAGCCCTAAAAACACCAAGGGAAGATGGAGTGAGTACTTGAACTCCAGAGATGAAAGCTCTTCTGGGAAGGGTCTTGAAGGAGAAACATGAAAACTGCAATGATATAATCGCTTCTCTTGAATGAAAACAAGTGGGTGCAAAAATATCAATGCTCCTATCTTGCTAGTTTGGATGCCCAATTTGCTCACCTTCAAAAGGCATCTTTAGTGTGAACTTAAACCTCATTCTCCAAATGAAACAAGTGCTTAAGACTCAGCCCCAATCACTTCATGCTTAGCTGTCTTTGTTTTATATAATTTAAACTATAGTAGAGATCAATGGCTTCTCAATATAGGTGTTTTTACTTTGAATTATCAAAACTTTGGTCAATGGTCAACCAATCTGATTTTCCTAAAAACAAATTGAAACTAGACTTTGTATTAACAGTGAAACTTTTTTGCCAATATATGATGTAATTATGCGGTAATATAATTTAAATTCATACACAAAAAAACCAAAACACCTTTGAACAAAATTCCATAAAAGAATCGCAAGATTGTGAAAGGAACTTCAGATTGAATGTCGACCACCAACAAAACGTTAAGAAATTCACATTGAATATCGATCATTGACCAATATATCATATCATTCCCCGACTTTTTCAGACTAGGGGCACAAGAATATCTACCAAATTCGTATCATGTCGGACATGAAAGAGAATTTGACCAATGACGAAACAAGAAATATCAAATCAATTCACTATCTTTATCACACACTTGACACTCGAATTAAATTCTACCACCAAATTCCGGAACTGCGAATTTGGTCACAAGCTTGCGCGCCGCTGACCCGAGTCAAAATCACTAGTGAAGTGGCGATTATTCTGCACGACCGCAAATTTTTTCCAAGGGTTCAAACTTTAAACTTTATCTATATATTTCATCAATTTTGATTATGGGGTACATCGTAAATTATTCATGAAGATGTCTGACGGCTTATGAATTTGTGTCAGAGAGCCGCCAGCTTGTGAATTTGGGATGGTTAGAGATCAAGTTTGTAAGATGAAATCCAAAGAGATGGAAGAAACGGAAATTGCATTGGACAGGTCCGTTGATTTGAAAGGGAGGCCTGTTTTAAGAGAAAAAACTGGAGGGCTGAAAGCCTGTACATTCATCGTTGGAATGTAATCGCCTTGTTCATCTATCTGCAGGAATTTTAGTGCTAGAAATGAATGTTTTTCCGAGCTTAATTGCTATTTTTGAATAAATAGGTTACGAGTTCTGCGAACGATTGGCATTTGGCGGAGTTTGGGCTAATTTAGTGATTTATCTAACAACCAAGCTGCACGAGGGCTAATTTAGTGATTTATCAAAATCCAATCATACTATAATAAATATATAAAATTCTATATTCTACGATTTTAGTGTCTGAACTTATATTATTTACATGAAAATCTAGTCTCAACCACCAAATAACATCAATATAAAATGGCTTTCACTTTAAAAGATGCAACTCTCACCCTCCGTGTTGCTTTCTTCATTATCCTAGGATAGCTGCAGAATTTCAAACCTATCCTAGACCAAATAACAAGACAAGACAGACATCAAGATCGACTAGTTTTTTATGGGTTTGTTTTCTTCATTATCCTCACATTAGTTGTAGAATTTCAAACCTGCTAGTCTAAGACAAGACAACAGGACAAGACGGGATTCAATATCAACTAATATTTTATGTGTTGCTTTCTTCATTATTCTCACGTAGTTCTAGAATTTCAAAACTGCTAGTCTAAGGAAAAAAGACATGACAAGATGGGCTTCAATATCAACTGGTTTTTTCTAATATTTATGGACGGTGGATAGTTGTATTGCAACCTCTTTATAGACTCTGATAGCTGTACTACAACATCCCTCTTTATAGACTCTAATAGCTGTACTGCAACATCCCTCTTTATAGACTCTGATAGCTGTACTGCAACATCTCGTTTTCTTTATAGACTTTGCACAATTGTGCTGCAATATTTTATTTGGAGTAAGCTAACCATTCGACGGAATGGCCTTCGGGTTTGCGCCCCTGGCAAACCGCCAAATCCCTTCAACAAATGCGGCCCCACGCCTCTCCCCGTCTCTGTCTTCATCTCCGTCCCATGAGACGTATTGTTTAGGAGCTCCATCTCTGTCTCCATCCCACGAAACGTCCCATTTTCCTCCTACCCACCTACGCATGGGGGTGCCCATGAATGCAAATTTCGCGTGCCCCCTGCGAACAGGTCGGTGAAAACCAGTCGAGGGAAGACGGGGGAGAGGCATGGAATGGAACGATTGAATACGACAAAATGAAAGCCATCGCTGGAATGTTACTGAAAAATCGAGAGGGAGAGTCGTTGGATTGAACGAAAGGGAGAGTCGCGAAATGGCTTCTGAAAACCGGGGTTTGTTTTTTAATTCAATGACTGTGTATTTTTAAAGGAGAATCCCCGTTGCGCCCACTCTTCTGTTGTGGAAACTCGCGAGACCACTACTGAAAACCAGTCTGACTCGCGGGACCACTACTAAAAACCGGTCTGTTTCTATTTTTTTTAGTGAAACACTGTTTTTTAATTCGATGTCTGAGTATTTTAAAGTGAGAATCCCCTTTGCACCCACTCCACCGTTGTGGCAACTCGCTTAAAAATGGTGAAGCAAGTGAAATGGGAATCAATAATTGCCCTTCCGATGCAAAACCCTAAAGAAAAGCTCATCTTCTCTAGGTCGGATTTAGATTGGTCTCTTGTACAAGGAAAACACATGGACTCCTTAGATCGGATTGCGAAAATTCCTTCAGCTAGAATTGAAGACTTTATTAAAGGAGAGGAAATGAACCCAAATGCTCCATGTTCTTTCACCCGGGTACAAAGCAAATGCCCAGGCTCAAGGCCTACTACTTCCTTGGTATATGAAGTGTAAGTTTTTTTATAAATCCTATGTATATATGTTGGTATGAATAGTGCTCAAACAGTTTTCATGGAATCATATGTATTGAGTTTCAATAAATCCTATGTATATATGTTGGTATGAATAGTGCTCATACAATTTTCAATATGTTGGTATGAATAGTGCTCAAATAGTTTTCAATATGTTGGTATGAATAGTGCTCATACAATTTTCAATATGTTGGTATGAATAGTGCTCAAACAGTTTTCAATATGTTGGTATGAATAGTGCTCATACAGTTTTCAATATGTTGGTATGAATAGTGCTCAAACATTTTTCAATATGTTGGTATGAATAGTGCTCAATCAATTTTCAATATGTTGTTATCATATGTATTGAGTTTCCAAACTTTTTTATGCAGCTATGCTTATTCATATGGCCCCGATGACAGAAGGGGACAGCATGAAGTGAAGCGAAAATACTCATTTTTGAAAAAGAGGGGATGCCAATGCCATTTCATTGTAAAAATTATGGTTCAAATCCCTGAGGTTGCGATAATAACATATAACATGTATGAACATGTAGACAGCTAAGGATTGCCTTGTCATGGCCAACATGACACCTTGGGTCATGCTAGGGTGCTGCATCAACCAAAGTTATCAAGGGACATGGTTTCCTATGTAGAGAGTTGTTTCTTTTTGGATGTGCCAGTTGACTCTGTTTGCAAAATGCATGTTAAAAAATATATTGACATGGATGTTGTAGCTCGAGATAGGGATTTCCTTTTGTGTAGAAAAGATGTTGTTAACATATATATGAAATGAGTGTGAACCTTTGGTATAGGAAACACCAAAATGATTTTTTCTTTTATCAAAAGCCCAATGGTGGAGATGTCCCTTTTATAATTGGAATTCAGATGAAGTGGATGTTGGAGACCATGGTGAAGGTATCAAATAATAGCCTAATAGCCATGGATTCGACATTCAGCACAAATAAGTATGGGGTGAGTGTATTAAGAATGATTGATCTAGTACAATAACTTGATTAATAATGATTGATGATCTGAAGTTGATGATCTATGTATTTTGAATGTGATAGTATCAATTTTACACACTTTCCATGTTTGATCACCAACAAAGTGGGGTGCCCATTGCATGGGTGGTGTCATCACGTAATACATCACAAGACATTTCGCTATGGTTGGAGCAGCTCATGCATAGGTGTCACCAAGTTGATCATAGTTGGAAAGTTAATGCTTTCATGGTTGATGATGAATTGGCTGAAATTGGTGCTTTAAGGTAACTTCAATATTCTTATTTTACAGTACAAATTGTATTTATTAAAAAAATAACATGCTTGAAATGAATTGAATGTGGCAAGAGAATCACAAGGTACAATGTTATCTTGTGTGTTTGGCACATACGTTGAGCATGGTTAAAAAATGTGAATTGATTGGTCAGTAATCCAGAAATAGAAAAAGAAATGTTTAGGTATTTGGGTTTAATTATGAATTATTGTTCCAATGTTGAAGTCAACACTGCAATTAATGCTTTCTTCAATAAATTTGTTGATCAGGAAAAGTTCCTAGACTATTTCAAGAAGAATTGGGTTGCTGGTGACAAGATTTGTAAGTTGAAAAAATCTTAAGTTACATTTCTCTTTTTGGTTTGAAATATGGATGAAATATCTTCATTAACCCAAATTTTATGCAATTATGGATGTGGGTCAAAGGTTGTCAGGATTTTCCCCATGCAAATCAGGAGACAAATTATGCTATGGAATCATATCACTGTTACCTAAAGACAAACTTTCTATTTGATAGAAGAAAGAATTGTTCTTGTAGGATGGATTGGTTGATATATGTTCTTCTAAAAAATGTTGAACCCTGTTATCAGTTTAAGGAAATTCTAAAAAAGGAAGGATTTTTAAATAATTACAAGAAAGAGAAACAATTGGAATCATCAATGGAAAAAGAAAAATGGATACCAGATAGTGATTGCAACCCTCATTCGAAAATGCCTCATGCTTTTTGGGTGAGAAGTCAATCTAAAGTTAATAAGAAATATCTTGTCACATGTCATCGTACAAATTTCATAACTTGTGATTGCCCATGGTCTATTCGTGGCAACATATGCAAGCATGCCATAAAGGTGGGTTGGTTGTGTTCTGGTTCAATGGCTTCAAACCAATTACAAAATCATCAAAGCACAACTGAGTCATACAATGACCCTCCTGAGATAAATATAGAGGCAGTAGCCGATCTTGTTGAAGATGACATGGATAGTCGCAATGTTGATGTAAATGTTGAAGAAATTGAGATGGCCAAGGAGGAGTTATTTGGCTACTTAGACCTGGTTCGAAACAATCCTCCTGCTACTTTGACCAATATTGAACAGTTGATTGCTTTAGTTAAAAAATTGTTGGATGACATCAACAATATTCATATTATGGATTATGAATTCAAGTGTGGATTGGGTGCTTTTGAGTTGTCTTTGAAGAGGAAGAAGAGTTTCCTAAGCCCCAAAAAGAGAAGAAAAACAAGGAAACATAGTGCAAGATTCGAAATTGACTTGAATATCTTGACAGGTGAAGATGAATCATTTCAGTTTGAAGAACTCAATAAGCGAGGACGCCCCCGTGCCAACAATGAATGTTTTTCCAGGTTTCTTGTGCACGATTTTGTTTTCAATTTGATGTTAATATTTATTCCTGTATTAGTTGTATTTGATGTATTAATGTGTTGTTGAATATGTCCATGTATGTTTGATAGGTGGTGAGGATATGGTTGGAGATTTCTCTAATTTGATGGAATTTTCATTTAAGGTGATTAAATAACTCCATGCATTTACACTCATTCTTTTAATACATTGATTTTTTTGTAAGTCATGGAAGATAGCTTTCAAGTGGTTTTGCATACTTGCATAGTTGCATATATTGGTGTGCAAACAATAATCTGATATATAAATTTGAATAAAAACAATGGAAATGTAACAAAATTATTAGAGGAACTGCAATGAAAATGTAACTAAACATGTCAAACACAATTTTACCAATTTTTTATAACTAACAAAACAAACTGGAGAGTTATATATTACAACATCAAATATAATGCCTTTACTGTCTATGAGTTGCAGCAACGGTGAGCCAGCGTTGCAACAACTCTGACCCAGTGTGTTGGCAATTGTGAGCCAGTGTGTCAGCAACTGTGATCAAGTGTGTCAGCAACTGTGAGCCAGTTTGCATAGTTGCATAGATTGGTGTGCAAACAATAATATGATATATAAATTCGAATAAAAACAATGAAAATGTAACAAAATTATTAGAGGAACTGCAATGAAATTGTAACTAAACATGTCAAACACAATTTTACTAGTTTTTTATAACTAACAAAACAAACTGGAGAGTTATATATTACAACATCAAATATAATGCCTTTATTGTCTATGAGTTACACCAACGGTGAGCCAATGCTACAGCAACGGTGACCCAGTGTGTCAGCAACTGTGAGTCAGTGTGTCAGCAACTATGAGCCAGTGTGTTAGCAACAGTGACCTAGTCTGTCAATCTGAATCTGTGAATGAAGGGGGAAATTCATGAAGATTGCTGATACAATAATCACTATTTCCTGGTTCATCGGGACGAAGATACGCTCCTGTCTCCATAATTACATTCTAGCAATCAAATTCTTTTTTTTTTGTCAGCATATATTTCTTTTTATATACCCTTGTTGGAAGCTAGATCATTGGATATCGAAATCTAAGACCTATCCAGTGATTCCCACACTGTCCCATATCAATAATATACTGAGCAACCCTTGTTAAGGTTGTCTTTAAGTTGAGGTAGTTAAATGGATCTTTATTTCAGGGTTCTTTTCCTATGCTATCCCACCTTGCTTTACATCCTCCCTGTACCTTAGTTTCCAATAATTGAATCTGGTGTGCACAATATGCAATGGTCATCTCCCTGTTCTCGAAGATAACCTCTACTACTTTTCGAGAGTTGATGTATTTTTGATATTCTTTTATCATCTCCACAAGTTTGGGATGTTCTCGTCTAACCCATAGAAGGCTCTCAGAATTTTGCAAATAAATGTTCAGATCATCCAACCAACTGGTCTGATTTCTCAAATACGATACAAATGCCCTCAATTGGACATCCCTTGTAACATAGTTGGGATTCCATTTTGTATTATATGGTACCAAAAAATTATGTTGGTATAGTTCACAGAGAAATTCTTTCTCTTGATTACAAATTGACATATATGCATCCTTGAAACAATAACTGCTTTCAACCCGGAGAGGGATATTTTGGATGATAGCGTTCTTTTAAATATCATGAATTTTTCATTGAAGTACATGTTGTAATTGGTTGAAGGAGCCCTGCAAGCTAGCACACCATTCATTAGTTGTCCGAGTTCTTTCTTATCCTTCTCCAACTTGGTCACTCTCCTTTCCAGCTTAGCCACTGTTTTTTTATGTCTTCGTAAAACTTTGTTTTGATATTCTTCTTCAAATATCTTGGCAAGGTTAGGAAGTGATTTGTTCTGCACATTGTAAGGTTCCTCATCATCTTTTTTCTCACCAATGTCTTTGGTTAGTTTGATCTCTAGTTCCTCATCCTCTGTTAGTTTCAGTTCTGGTTGTTGTTCCTCTGTGTCTATACCCATTTCTTTTGTATATTTGATATGTAATTCTTGTTCCTCTGTATGGACAACTGTGATTTTGGTATGGGAATTTGTAACTTCAATGTCACCAGTCTATTTTTTTCCAAGGGGTATATAATGTTGGACCTTGGGAGAAGGAATACCTATGTCATCAATGGGTATGGACTCTACAACTTCAATGTCATCAGTCTGTTTTTTTCCAAGGGGTATATCTTGTTGGACCCTTGGAGAAGGAATACCTATGTCATCAGTGGGTATGGACTCTGCAACTTGGGCCAAGCAATCTAATCTATCAAAAGTTTCTTTTTGTCTGAACTCATCTGTTAGAGTTTTAACTTTGATCTGTAGTTGTCTGTTTTTAATCTAGAGAGTCCTATTCTTCCTTAACAATGAAATATACAGAGGAAGATGTTTATAGTTACTTAACTTTGCAATGTGCTTGTTTCTCAATTCTGGTGGTTCAGTTGGTTGGTCCTCCTGATCATCCCCAAACAATTCTGGTTGTGAAGTTGATTGATCCTCCTGATAATCACCATACAATTTTGGTTGTGCAGTTGGTTGGTCCTCCTGATCATCCCCATACAATTCTGGTTGTGCATTTGATTTGTCCTCCTGATCATCCCCAAACAATTTGGGTTGTGCGGTTGGTTGGCCCAACACTTTTTCCCTACTCAATTGTTGGTACTCCTCTTCATCTGCATACAACATTTGGATTGAGATAAGGCCATTTGAGCGGTACCATTTGCTTAGTTTCGTTATGTATTCATAGTCAGAATCAGGAGAGGGAAGCTTATCAACTTGTTCTTTTGTGTCAGCAAGCTGGCCTAATCCTTCTTCCATGCATCCTTCATCCATGACCCCTTCAATTAATACATCATGTGGATACTATTGCTCTTTCTCTTGCTCTTCTTCTACTCCTATCTCTTCTAAGAGTTTTTCTGTAACAACGGGGAGGGTTTGAGGAACTGGAGCATAACGACCTCTCTTTCCCTTGTTCTTCTGGGCTTTTGGCACTGCTGCTGGGCGTTTCCTGTATCCTCTCAATCTTCTGGTTGCAGGTTTACTCACCAATATTTTTACTTCATCATCATCACCTTGGCCATCTCCTTTATGTGCAGCTTTAGCAGCAGAAGTTTCCGCTAAGGGGTCATCGGGTGTAGTTGTTGCTGAGGGGTCATGGGGTGGAGTTTCCGCTGAGAGTTTATGGGGTGGAGTTGCTGTTGAGAGGTTATGGGGTGGATTTTCCGCTGAGAGGGCATGTGGTGGAGTTGCCGCTGAGAGGGCATGGCGTGGAGTTGCAGCTGGGGGGTCATGGGGCGGAGTTGCAGCTTGGAGGTCACGGGGTGGAGTCACAGATTCAACATGCAATGGTATTCTAACTAGTTCATCCCAAGTTCTCCCTTCCCTTTGCAGCGTAGAAACCACCAAAATTTAAACAAGGCATTGGTGGGAAAGGATTTCAAGTGGCTACTTTTATTTCTGCACACCTTGGGCCATTTGGTCTAGGGTTTTTGCAAGAAAGAAAGGCATGTTAAGAAACCTGCCATGACACAGGTGGTCTAACAAGTGGAGGTGCTCATAATAAATAACCACATACCTTCCTTCACAAGTGGAAAATCTCTGGACAAGGATTGCAACATCTGATTAGGGTTGTGGTAATGAATTCCTCTCATATCCTGAGCCACTCTTGATCAGTCATTCACCTACCTCAAGGAAATTCCTCACAATATCAGGTTGGGGTTTTCGAGGTGCAAACCACTTTTATCTCGTATGTAGAAACCCTGACAATTCAGCAATCGCCTCTTCTGTCACATGCACCACTGTCCCTGCTACCTATAATATACCCTCCTGGTAATGCATGGCGAATTCTAGGGCTATGTCATTGTCATGCCCCTAAAACCTACAAATATAATCTATCTAGCCAGCTTGTTCAAATAATTGTTTAACGGGTGGAAATGCGTCTAAAAATTCTTCAGAACTTTCATTGCATATTCTTGCACCTCCCATATCTAGCTAGAGTTCAGAGCGGCTCTGGTTGTGTTAGCTGTTTGCAAGAATTCGAATGTGGGACAATGGCACAATGGAAGAGTTCGGGTAATGGGTACAATAATAAATAAATAATGGGGATGGGTTATTTAGGGCGGTGCTCGTATGCAGACACGTGTTGCCACAAGGGGTCGGGAAATAGATATTCAAGATTTTTAAAACATATCTTGGAAATAGGAGATTGAAGCTACTTTAATTTAAAAAGATTAAAATTACAATATATAAATATGTATCAATATGCTTGGTAAGATGTGAAAATAAATAGTTCATGTTGTAACAATGCATTCCATTATGAAATTGTTGACCTATCTACTAACACCACATGTACAATTTTTCATAATCAAAAGATTGGCTTTTTATTAAAAATTTAGGCAAAGTTTATATGAGATTCTCAAGACAAGAAACCTTCAATCTTGAGATCAATAGTCTCTATATGGCTCGATTTCATATAAACATGTTATGATGGGGATGAATGTTCCCTTTTACAAGTCCATGTGAAGCTAACTTTTCAATTCATTCAAATCATAAAATCAATATACCTTAATGCTTTTCAAAGCATATCCCCTGACATTATTCACTTGCATTGGTATCTGTATGGGTTCTATTCTCAGTACATAACAATGTTAAAGAGTTGGGTTGTCAAGATAAATTCATTGATTTGCAGGCTAAGCTGTTGTTGCTGTCATGGATGTCAAAACGTGCTCCAGTTCAAAACACCTGGCCTTGTGGCTGTAGATGTTGATGATGGAGAAATTCACAACAATTGGATTATTGGTTTGGATATTTATACATTTTTTCCCCTTTAATGAGGTTGGATCTATGGATTGCAAAAGGCCAAGATGTCACATTTGCTTGCATTTAACCATGTATGTATAAAGGACAAATAATGATTGATATATAAGCTATCTTAGTTGGCTTGTAACCAAGGGTATCTCACATAATTTCTTAATGAAGTTCATAATTTCACATAAGCATTAGATCTCATTATAGTAAAAAAGAGGCTTGTATAAATTATGGGACCATGTGTTGCTCATGGATAATGAAGTTTTCAATGTTCATAGAAGTTGGAATTATGAAGGTGTATTGGAATTTGACTTCCAGAATAAAAGGCATAATAAAAGAATCCATCACATAATCTAATGACATATAAAAGGTTTTAAAAAAAATTGTAAAAGGATGCACAATATCCTTTCTAGTGACATCGAGCAGTGTCAAAGTAAACCTATCCTTCAAATGTGAAGTTATCATTCACAAGTTTATTTCTTTCAACAAACTGCCATGCTTTGGTCCTATAAAAATTACATAAACATGTTATAACATGACCATGTTAAATGGTGAACTATGCCAAATAATGTAATTCAAAGTATATCAATTCTACCAGGTTGGCAAAACAATGTTTTTAAGTTATGAAACTATAGGATTTTTTTTTCCTCAATGACACCCTACAAAAAGACTTTTGGGTAGTATCGATATATGATTTTAAAATTGTTGATGAGGTTTGTTATAGCGTCAAGGCAACTTCTTATGAGATATATTCATCCTTGGTATGAGATATAGTTTTAACTAGAAATAGTCATCCTTGATATGAGATATAGTTTAAACTAAAAATAGTCATCCTTGGTATGAGATATAGTTTTAATTAAAAATAGTAACTCACTTCTACTTGTATGGAAATCAATATGACATTTACTTTTCAAAAGATAAATTTATATCTATGTTTATTTTTATTTTAAAATTGTTGATGAGGTTTGTTATAGCCTCAAGGCAGCTTCTTATGAGATATATTCATCCTTGGTATGAGATATAGTTTTAACTAAAAATAGTCATCCTTGGTATGAGATATTGTTTTAATTAAAAATAGTAACTCACTTCTACTTGTATGGAAATCAATATGACATTTATTTTTCGAAAGATAAATTTCAAATATGATTCTATTTACATAATAATTGAGAAGTATAATGTTAACATATTAATTTGATAAGAATTTGTTGCACTTCATAAATCTTGCATTTAGAGTTATATAATTATGAGCACCACCTAAAACTTATTAAATGACATACAATCCCAAATTAATTTTACGATATATAAATTGAAAAGAAATTAAAAAAATATTTTCATAAATACAGAAAATTAAAGCATCCATCACATATAAAACCAAAAAATAGTGAGGCCATCTATACAAAACAGCTCATACAAAAATGATGGAGATCAGATTGCTCCAATATATCTCAAAATAGATGAACACAATAATATTACTCCCCTCATAATAACCCCAATCCCAATCAGAGCAACAATCCATTCATTAATAGGTAATCTATAACGATGCCTATCAATAACAATTGGAGCACATGATGGCTCCACAAATCTACCACATCCACGTGCTTTGGATGCTGTTTCAAAAAGTTTTGAATCACAGACTCTTTGGACATCAGATTGGTACATAATCTTAAAACCATGGAATTGTGCAGCAATGGATTTTTTTTGCTAGTGAAGGGGCTTTAGGTTAGGTCTTCTAACTTGGTAGATGCCATTCATCTGGTTGATGATTAGCTCGGAGTTAGTGTAAGTGAAAATGTCATTTTCACCATAACTCCATGCAGTCGTGAGGCCCTCTATCAATGCATGATAGTATGCCTCATTGTCCATTGTGTTGAAAATGCAACAAGATGATGGAGCTTAGTGAAATGAAGTTGCCTTCACTAAGTGGGCCCGCAGGCTATTTTTGGCGCAAAGTCTATTTTTAGACTATGTCTATTTTTAGACATATGGATCATGGTCTATGAGTTGCAGGATGCTATTTATGGATGATTGGTCAAGTTGGTAAAAATAGATGGACCTATATTTTTAGACATTGGGCAGTTTCTATTTTTAGACTGTCGAGCTAAAAATAGAACAGTCAAATATTATTAGCTCTTAATAATATTTGGACTATAAAAATTATATTATCCTCTTGGCGCACTTCAGTTTGAGCTACGGATGTGGCCCATGCAGCTGGCAAAGGAATTATGCTATTCCTAGGGGTTTGGTTGAGCTATTGCATGGTTGACTTCAGTTAGACTCATGTGGCAGATTTTTGGTGGAGTTGATTGAGGAGTTGATGGAGTTGTGTTCGGTTTAACTTAGTTGAACTAGTTGTATTTAGTTTAACGGGCTAATACACTAGAGATGAGTGGTGTGAATTAATTATTAATTAATTCACTAATTATTAACTCATTATTCAACTAAAGAACACATCAGTTAACACCAGTGCATGGACAGTTCAGTGGAGACCAGTGGAAGAGATAGGTGAAAGAGCCGGTTTGCTATTAGTTGTGACATCAGTTGTGCATGAGATTTGCACAAGCATTGGAGGATATTTCCAATGAGAATTGCATAGTTGGAGCTAGTGGGATTCGAACTTGGATCTCATCCATAATCCTTTTGGATTGCGCAGTAGAGGCAGGCAAACTGTGGAGGAGTTTTGAACCCATGACTTGTTCAAAACTGAACTAGTTTTGTGTGTAACTTTTGGAGATAGTACTGAGTACTTGTGAGGAGTATTGTGCTATGTATTGTTACATGTTATCTTCCATTATTATATACAAAATAGCTAGGGGTTTTCAGCTATAAGCTTTCCCCATTACATACTGTGTTGATATGTGTGCTTGATTATGTTTTAATGAGCGCATGCGACTGCTTTCTATTTCCGCATACTGATGATCAATTGTAGAAGAGGTTATGTGTTATGCATGAATTTGAATTAGTGTGTGACCAGGAATATATCGGTGAATAAATATTCATTATTCAGCAAATTTCTACATGGTATCAGAGGGAAGAATTGATCATCGGGATCTATTACAGTGATTACAATTATTTCGGTAGACAGAGTCTGTAACGGGCCAGGTAGCCTCTGGATCCATCCTTTCTTTGAAAGGTGATATATCCAGTAAATTCCCTTACATTCGATCTCTGTGCTAGAAATAATTTGTTCTCACATATCCAGAAGCAGTTGAGTTTTGAGCTTGGAATTCAAATTTTTGCAGCAGTTTGTTTTCTTGGTGCTAGAGTTGAAATGTCTTTCAACGGATTGCGACTGGAATATGCCCTTGAGGGCAGTTCGAATTATGTTGCATGGAAGGACAGAATGGAGGCGGTATTAGATGATAATGGGCTGAAAGAGTTCATAGATGCTGAGATCCCAAAGCCTATTGATGCTGCTCAAGTTGAGGCTTGGCAAAAGAAGATGGCGAAATGTCGAAGGATTCTGTTGGAGGGTGTGAAGGATCACATTGTATCCAGCCTGCATGGAAAATATTCTCCATATTTGATGTGGAAAGCGTTGAAAGATTTATTCCAGAGCAAGAGAGACCAGAGGAAGTTGGCGCTCAAGGATAAACTCAGAAACATTAAGATGGAGAAAGGCGACAGTATCGCCAAGTACCTCACGAAGTTCACTCAATGCGGAGATGAGCTGGGAAGTGTGGGGGTGACTGTCGATGATGAGGACTTGGTGGACCTGGCTCTCCTTGGTCTTCTGAAAATTTTGCATTCCTATCAGGACTCTGTCAATGCTCGGGAGAAGCTGCCGGGATGGGAGCGACTTTGGTTGGATCTCATGCAAGAGGAGATAAGGTGGACTACCAGGGACGGATCTTCATCAAAGGCATCTGATGAAGAAAATTGCGCTTTGGCTACCAAAGAAAAGAAGGGGAAGATCAAGAAAGCTTCTCAGTCTGGTGCGAAAGGAAAGAAGCAAGACATGTCTAAGGTGAAGTGCTTTCACTGTCACCAACACGGACATTATGCCACAAATTGTCCGCAGAAGAAGAAAAATAAGCATGCTGCTGGATCTGTAGCGGGAGAGGCATTGGTCTCCCAGTTCGAGTTGGATTTTTCACTGATCGCATGCTTGGTCTCAAGTGTGATGGGATCAGTATGGTTCTTGGACCGTGGTGCGTCATTTCACATGACCGGAGATCAGGATTTGTTTTCAGATCTGGAGGAGAAAGATCTTGGAGTGCACATCGAGATGGGCGATGATGGTAGATACAGTGCGACCGGTATCGATACCATTTCCTTTGAGAGGGAGTCTGGTAAACCCTTCGTATTGAAGGAAGTATTGCATGTTCCAGGATTGATGAAGAATATGATCTCTGTGGCGATGTTGGAAGACAAGGGGTATGATGTGGTCTTCAGCGAGGGAAAGGATTTCCTGCGCTGTAAGAAAACTGGAGAGACTCGAAAGATAGGGGTTCGAGTCAAGAACATTTATCAGTTGCAAGTAGATGGCTGCACAAAAATGGCATGCAAGGCAGGAGAAGTGGTGAGCCGGGATGATGGCAAGCTGTGGCACCGGAGATTGGGCCACCTTCACCATGGAGCTTTGAAGATACTGCAGCAGATTTCTACTGGGCTTCCTAAGGGCACTCTTGCACAGTTAGATCAGTGCAAGGGGTGTACCTTGGGAAAATTTGTGAAAGCCACCTTTCACGAGAAGGATAGTCGTGCCACGATGATCCTTGAGAGAGTTCACACAGACGTGTGTGGACCTTTCTTAGTAGCTTCGACAGCAAAGCACAAGTACTATGTGATCTTTGTTGATGATTTCTCTCGGAAGTGCTGGATCTTCTTCATGCAGAAGAAGAGCGAGACATATTCAAAGTTCTGTGAATTCAAGGCGCTGGTTGAGAAGGAATCGGGGAAGTATGTGAAGGCTCTTAGGAGTGACAATGGTGGTGAATTCATCTCTGTGAATTCAAGGACTTTGCGCGCAAAGGGATTTAGAGAGAGCTCATCGCACCCCATAACCCACGGCAAAAACGAGGTGTGAGTGGAAGAACAGAACGATCGTGGGTGTTGCACGGGCGATGTTGCATGACCAGGGCCTACCCATTCACTTGTGGGCGGAGGCATGCAATACTGCAGTATATGTGCAGAACCGTTGTCCTCACAGGATACTTGGCATGAGTACACCCGAGGAGGCGTTTTCTGGTAAGAGGCCTGATATTTCCCATTTGAGGATTTTGGTTCACCTGTTTACATTCATGTGACGAAGGATGCCAGGAAGAAGCTGGAGCCGACCGCAGAGGTTGGGATATTTGTGGGGTACACTGATACGCCCCACAACTATCGTGTGTATTTTCCAGACAGTCGCAAGACTGTTGTGCGACGGGATATCAAATTTCAGGAGGAGAAAGCCATGAAGTGTTCGCTTGAGAGGAAGCCACACTTGCATGCAGATGAGGAGCTATTAGTTCCTAAGGATGAGCTTCAGGATGTGGATTAGCCACAAGAGGAAGTTCATGGAGTGGAAGAGACCACTCATGCAGCGCCAACCATCAGAGGGCGCAAGCGCACTACAGAAGCTGAGCGACTAGCTCGAGATGTAGAGAAGGTTGTAGGACCACCTACAGCACAGCGCATATAGAGACAGTCACCGGACCAGTACACTGGATACATGGCTCTTATGAGCAAATGTGTCGTGACAGAGCCATCCTCTTTCGAGGAAGATGTGGAGGATCCTACATGGGTAGATGCCATGGTGGAAGAGTATGATTCTATTGTCAGAAATAGTGCATGGGAGATTGTCCCACGACCAGAGGGGAAATCAGTGGTGGGTTCGTGATGGATCTACAAAGTGAAGCAGGTGGCTGACGGGAGTGTGGAGAAGTACAAGGCAAGATTTGTTGCCCGTGGCTTCTCACAGATCGAGATCGATTATGAGACCTTTGTACTGTCACAAGGTACTCTTCCATACGGACGATCCTAGCTCTCCGGCCGATGGGGTGGCACATCCATCGGATGGATGTATTGCGTTCCTCAACGGAGTCATTGGGAGGAGGTGTACATAGAGCAGCCCCGAAGGTTTCAGATCTTCGAGCGATGAGTTTCATGTGTGCGGGAATCAAGAGAGCATTGTACGGGTTGGAGCAAGCACCTCGTGCTTGGTACACAGCGATAGACAGTTATTTTCTGGGACTTGGATTCTCCAAGAGTGAGGCGGATCCTAACCTGTATCAGATTGTGGTGGAGGGGAAGTTGCTGATCATTGTACTGTATGTAGATGATATGATTTTGACGGGTGATGAGCTGTTGATACTTTCATGCGAGGATCTTGCTAGAGAGTTTGAGATGAAGGACTTGGGCCTCCTTCATTATTTCCTGGGATTGGAGATTTGGCAGCGCAGTGGTGGACTGTTTGTTTCTCGGGGTAAATATGCCCGAGAGATACTAGAGAGGTTCAACATGCATGGCTGCAAGCCTGTTGATACTCCTCTTCCTGGTGGTTGGAGGAAGGAGGATGCTACTTCAGCGGAGGTAGTGGATGCCTTGTTTATCGGCAGGTTGGTGGGGTCGCTTATGTATACGGTCAATACATGACCCGATATATGCTATCTTGTTAACAGAAGCTTTTGCAAGCTATAGTTCAACCTACCAGCTCTCTTGGAAGGCGGGGAAAACATGTGTTGCGTTATCTCGGTGGCACATTGGGATATAGAATATAGTACAGAACGGAGATGAGGTGAAGCTGTGGCTTCCTGGAATCACGAGATTGGGCGAGGAGCCCAACGGATTGAAAGAGCACATCTGGAGGGATCTTTTAGTATCGGGTTAACGACGATTTCTGATACGACGAGGAAGCAAAATCGTGCACTGATTCCGCGGAGGCGAGTACATAGCGGCAGCTTAGCGCATGCGAGGCTATTTGGATGAGAAGATTACGGTCGGAGTTGTTGGGTCACATTTGGAGCCTCGTGATTTATTGTGATAACCCGAGTTGCATTAAACTCTCGGCTAATCCAGTATTTCATGATATATCCAAACATGACATCGGGTACCATCATATCGAGATTGTGTCACGGCGGAGAATCATGTTACTTTCATATATTCCCACGGAGGATCAGGATGCTGACATCTTGACGAAGGCACTCACCAGGAGCAAATTCGAATTCCACAGAGGCAGGATAGGGGTTGCAGATAATCCATATCTTGTTGAGAGGGAGTGTTGAAAATGCAACAAGATGATGGAGCTTAATGAAATGAAGTCGCCTTTACTAAGTGGGCCCGCAGGCTATTTTTGGCGCAAAGTCTATTTTTAGACATATGGAGCATGGTCTAGGAGTTGCAGTATGCTATTCTTGGATGATTGGTAAAGTTGGTAAAAATAGATGGACATCTATTTTTAGACATACAGGTCGAAGTCTATTTTTAGACTGCCTGTCTAAAAATAGGTCAGTCAAATATTATTAACCCTTAATAATATTTGGACTATAAACATTATCTTATCCTCTTGAGCGCATGAGTTTGAGCTACGGATGTGGCCCATGCGGTGACAAAGGAATTACTCTATTCTGGGGTTTGGTTGGTTGATTGCCTTGGTTGACTTGATTGAAAGACTCATGTGTGGGAGTTTTGGTGGAGTTGATTGAGGAGTTGATGAAGTTGTGTTCGGTTCAACTTAGTTGAACTAGTTGTATTTAGTTTAACTGGCTAATACACTAGAGATGAGTGGTGTGAATTAATTATTAATTAATTCACTAATTATTAACTCATTATTCAACTAAAGAACACATCAGTTAACACCAATGCATGGACAGTTCAGTGGAGACCAGTGGAAGAGATAGGTGAAAGAGCCGGTTTGCTATTAGTTGTGACATCAGTTGTGCATGAGATTTGCACAAGCATTGGAGGAGATTGCCAATGAGAATTGTGCAGTTGGAGCTAGTGGGATTCGAACTTGGATCTCATCCATAATCCTTTTGGATTGCGCAGTAGAGGCAGGCAAACTGTGGAGGAGTTTTGAACCCGTGACTTGTTCAAAACTGAACTAGTTTTGTGTGTAAATTTTGGAGATAGTACTGAGTACTTGTGAGGAGTATTGTGCTATGTATTGTTACATGTTCTCTTCCATTATTATATACAAAATAGCTGGGGGTTTTCAGCTATAAGCTTTCCCCATTACATACTGTGTTGATATGTGTGCTTGATTATGTTTTAATGAGCGCATGCGACTGCTTTCTATTTCCACATACTGATGATCAATTGTAGAAGAGGTTATGTGTTATGCATGAATTCAAATTAGTGTGTGACCAGGATAATCTTGGTGAATAAATCTTCATTATTCAAAAAATTTCTACACGTTGTAATCCCAGGTATTTGTTTACTATTTTGATAAACTTGGCTTAGGGATTCATTGTGAAGCACGAACCTTATCCATGCATTCCCTGGGTTTGGATGGCACCATATTTGGATAGCCAGGACCCATTTTGAAACCATATGCAAAACAAGAAAATAAAAAATAAATATCGCTCTCTCTACAAAATAAATACAAAATAAGGTTTGCAATATAAATAAAAATTTAATTGATTTCAGTTGCGGCAACAGCAAGTTGCCGCCACTGTAATAGTGTGTTGTTGTCATTGTAAATTTTAATTTTTCACAGTAGCAGCAACTCGCTGTTAAAGTGGCGGCAACTTGCTGTTGCAGTCACTGTAAGTGTGTTTCCGCGACTGTAAATTTAAATTTTGAGCAATGGCGAAAACAACGAGTTTCTGCCACTGTAACAATGTGTTGTCGCCAATGTATTTTTTAATTTTGCATAGTGGTAGCAACAACGAGTTGTCGCCACTGCGGAAAATTAAAATTTACAGTGGCAACAACACACTGTTACAATGGCGGAAACTCGCTGTTTCTGCCACTTCTCAAAATTTAAATTTACAGTCATGGCAACTCATTGTTGCCGCTACTGCAACAGAGAGTAGTTACAGTGGCAACAACACACTATTACAGTGGTGGAAACTCACTGTTGCTACCACTACTCAAAATTTAAATTTACAATCACGACAAATTGTTGTTGTCGCTACTGCAATAGCGAGTTGCCTCTCTCTACGAAATAAATAAAAAATGCAGTTTGCAATTTTGTTCATATAAATAAAAACTGGAATTTATAGCAGTTGCTTGTGGCAATACACTGTTACAGTGGCGGAAACTCACTGTTGCCGCTACTGCAACAGCGAGTTTCCGCTACTGTAATGACGAGATGCCGCCATTGCTAAAAAAAAAAAATTGCAGGCAACATCGAGTTATAAAAATAAGGTCATTCCATTGAATAAAAAGGAGGAAAATTTACTTACCTTGCTACTACTTTGCTCTTCTCTACTATGTTCTGATATGTTGATAAGGAAGAACCAAGGGCTCTATTCTACTCTGCTCTGTTCTACTGCTACTTCTCTTCTATGCTCTGCTCTGCTCTCGACGGAATGCATAAACGCTCTCGAAAGAATGGTGGTCGACGAAATGAATAAGGAGAAGCTGTGGATGCATAAATTTGAAATGGGATTTGGGCAGTAACTCTGCAGCTCTGGTAGTACTCTCGAGTGAGTTGAATGGTTCAAATTTGTGAATGTGTCACTTCGGCCCTGAAACTAGCTGCGCGAGCCCGCGTGATGGCTCGTGTGGGCGTATGCAAGGGTGCCTGCAAATGGGGATGGTTAGCCCGTTACATGGACAATTGATGGGGCACGTTAATGGTAACATTGCGGGACAAAGACAGATAGAGACGATGAGGGGTGTGGGGCCCACATTCACCGGGGGGATTTGCTGGTTGCTAGGCGCACAAAACCCAAGGCCATTCCATCAAATGGTTAGCCCACTCCATTTTATTTTGGTTTTCTTGAAGTTAATTTTTAAATACCTTTTATTGAAAATTAGATTGTATTCGAAAACAAATTTGTGTGAAACAATGATGAAATTAAAAGCATATATGCTACCATCAGTAGCAACAAATGGGGTCCTTTTGTGGAGTATTTGGATGATACTTTGGAATTTGGATGCCAAAGTATATTCATTCACTATCAACTTCAAAAATTCTATTTCGACAGTGTCAATTTTATTCCACTTTCGTTTAAATTAATAAGCTTATTTCAGAGAAAATGTGATGTCAGTTTTGATTGGTTAATTAATGCAGGGAATGGCACTTCTAACTTTGGCAGTCTCTCTGCCATCTTTGAGATCCCCTGCCTGCACTCCCAACGAAGGCTGTGAGGGTGCTGCACCGAATCTTCAGGTTGGTATTTTCTATTGTGGCTTATATCTTCTAGAAGTTGGTGCTGGAGGAACGAAGTCCAACATCTCCACTTTCGGGGTCGATTAGTTTGACGACTTCAATCCCAAGGAAAAGAGGTAGAAGAACTCATTTTTCAATTGGTGGATGTTGACGATATTTCTGGGAACTATTTTTGGTAAAACATTTCTGATATACATCGAAGATAGGATGAGTTGGGGTATCAGCTATGGGATCATCACAGTAGTGCTCGTCTTATAATTCATTCTCTTTTTGTTTGGAACTCCATTTTACAGACACAAGTTGCAAACTGGTAGCCCTCTTCAGCGAATGGGAAGAGTAATTGTGAGGGTAGCTCAGAACTGGAAGGTTCAAGCTCCTTCAGATCCATCTCAATTATTTGAAGTCGAAGCCGTGGAATACGCTAGTAAAGGAAGATACCTCATTGCTCATACTCAGGCTCGTGTTCTAAGGTCAGTTCATTTGACTTTGATTATTCCTGCTCCTAAATCGGATTATGTGGATATATATATAAATAATTTAAGTTATTAAAATATTTTATATTATATCTATATATATATATATATATATATATATATATTTTTTTTTTTTTTTAAATTTTTTTTTAATATTTTTTTGTTTATAATATAAATATAGCTGTAGTGTAATTTATATACTAAATATCATTTTTATTGAAATTTGGTCCATATAATTTCAAGCAAGATTTTGATTCTTTGTTGTATCAAATATATTCTAACACTTTTTAAAACTATTGGAGCACTAAAATTTTATATATTAAACAATTTAAATTCATGTGTTTGAATTTAAATTCGTTGAAATTAAAATTCTCTTAAAAATGACATTTTATTTATAAATTAGATTATATATATGGTTTTTATATTAGGTGTTAGGATTTAACATATATAAAATATTTTAGAAAAATTTTAGTAGTATTCACAAATTAAAAGTTGAGATTTATTTTAAAAGCACTTATATTTTTTCATTATTTTAATTAAAAACAAATGTCATATGAATGTGAGTAATTATTTTTGGCTTTTGGTATGAGTGAGTCATGGTATTGTATATAGCTTGAGTGGGCCTAATAGTTAAAAGCATGTGTTTCCTCCTAAAAGGTCACAAGTTCAAAACCAAAGGGGGCATTCAAATCCCTAAAAATATGTATGACCTTAAAATTGGATTATTATTATTATTATTATTATCAAAGTCTATTTATAAGTTAAGAATTTTCATGGTAAAGTGAGCTTGAATGCCTTGCTAAACTTAGCAGTCAAAACCCTAAAAATATGTATGACCTTAAAATTGGATTATTATTATTATTATTATCATCAAAGCCTATTTATAAGTTAAGAATTTCCATGGTAAAGTGAGCTTGAATCTCAACAATTGGTCAACCCTATAGTCTCAAAACAATTAGCTCATGATATATCTCACATTATCAAAATTAAAAAATTTCATAAAAAATCATATTAATTTAATTTATTATTATTAATAATAATTACAGAAGAATAATATTTGAATTATGTGTATGTGAAGTCAAATGGGTTATTTTCGGTAGTTTGGTGGAATTGCTATTATCTTTCCCAACATGTTCAAATCCTCACTAATGACATGGTGAACTATAATGCCTTAATAAATGTTGTTGTAATGACTTTGTTTAACTTGGTTGGGCGGAATGAGTGTTATAAATGAAATATTTCGTAATATTTAATATGAATTTGATATGGTATTTGAATTATAGCATTTAAAAAAATTATTGACGAGGAAAAAACTTAAAGTATATATATATATATATATATGTACTTTAGATTTACCAAAGTCAAGAGAGATCAATTTTTTTTTTTGTAATAATGTTGGATGACCTCAATCTGCCCGTAGAAACCAGGACTATTGGCCACCTTAAATAGTTATAGGCTAACCAAAATTGATAAAGTTTGAACCTAATAGTGTCTACTATATCCAATTTATGATAAAGTTTGAACCTAATATTGTCTGCTATATCTAATTTACTGTCCATTACATACAATAACTTCAGAAAATAAATGCTACTTGTAATATGCATATCAAAATGACAAAAAAAAAAAATTTCATAAAACTCAATCATCAGATAATCACTGGATAGACGCTGGGTGCTTTACACTAGAGCCGAGCATATCCACTTGATTCAAACTTTACAAAAAATGCTATACAAATCTTTTTTCAAATTTTATATTTAATTTTTTTTTTTTAGAAATTTGATAAATTTAACATTAAAATAAATCTATAATAACAATATAAATATAATCCCATATTCGACACCAGCTAGATACACTCTCTATGCTTCTATCAGTAGCAAAAGTAGGTCCATTGTTCCACATGATTTGTTTATATGCATATTTCTGAGTTTGATATTTTTTCCTACCGTTGTCATTTTGTTCCATTAAAATTTAAACTCGTTATGTTTACACATACTTAGACAAGGCAGCCATTAAAAGTGTAGAAGACATAACCAACACCAGGGTCAGCACTGTGAATAAATTGGAGGAGATGAAGCTTATGATAAGTCTTCTTCTTGTCTGGTTGGCTACCATCATACCCAACACGATGGAAATGCTGGTAGGCACGCTGTTTGTGAAACAGGTGGCCACACAAGACAGGCATTTAGGTAATTCTAGGAGCTTCGAAATCCCAGCAGCGAGCACTTCGGCCTTCCTCACGCTATCAATGCTAATAACAGCGGTGGTCTATGACCGAATATTGGTCCCTATCTTCCGAAGATTCACAGGAAATCCCAAAGGCATAACATCTCTGCAGGGAATGGGAGCAGGCATGGTGATCCAGATTCTTGTGATGGGCATAGCAATTTCCACAGAAGCTAAACGATTAGATGTGATTAGAGATCACGGGATTCAAAATAACAGCAAGGAAATTGTGCCTCGCAGCATATCACTACTACATTTGGGGGAAATTCTGACACTTGGTTCCGACGCTTTTGACCAAAGGTCAGAAATTTCCCCAAATTTTTTCAATCCTGCCCGAAACCGTCGCTATACCGACGTTTATAGAAAAGTGTCGCAATACTAACACTTAGAAAACGTGTCGCAATTGCGACGTTTGGAGGAATATGTCACAATTGCGACACTATGTCCCAAAGCGTTGCTATTATGACGGATGCCTCCAAACGTCGCAAGTGCGACACAATGTCTAAGTGTCGCAATTGCGACGTTTGGAGGCATCCGTCGCAATAGTGACGCTTTTTCCGCCTTCGGTATAATGACACTTATATGCACACTACATAAAAATATGAAACTTATATGCGCGCTACATAAAAATGATTTGATTAAAAATACAAAAATTATATCCATCGCAATAGCTACATTAACGTCTGATATCACGCACACATTCGCCCTCCGCTCTTGCATAACAGCATTCGCCCTCAGCATTCACCCTCAGCTCTTGCAGAACAACATTTTCCCTCAAAATTTGCCCTCAGCTCTTGCAGAACAGCATTCGCCCTCAGCATTTGCCCTCAGCTCTTGCAGAACAACATTCG